>OY282641.1:67308871-67331371 GCA_958299015.1 Tetanocera ferruginea
AATTTAATTTAATTTAATTTAATTTAATTTAATTTAATTTAATTTAATTTAATTTAATTTAATTTAATTTAATTTAATTTAATTTAATTTAATTTAATTTAATTTAATTTAATTTCATTTCATTTAATTTAATTTAATTTAATTTTATTTAATTTAATTTAATTTAATTTAATTTAATTTAATTTAATTTAATTTAATTTAATTTAATTTAATTTAATTTAATTTAATTTAATTTAATTTAATTTAATTTAATTTAATTTAATTTTATTTAATTTAATTTAATTTAATTTAATATAATTTAATTTTATTTAATTTAATTTAATTTAATTTAATTTTATTTAATTTAATTTAATTTAATTTAATTTAATTTAATTTAATTTAATTTAATTTAATTTAATTTAATTTAATTTAATTTTATTTAATTTAATTTAATTTAATTTAATTTAATTTAATTTAATTTAATTTAATTTAATTTAATTTAATTTAATTTAATTTAATTTAATTTAATTTAATTTAATTTAATTTAATTTAATTTAATTTAATTTAATTTAATTTAATTTAATTTAATTTAATTTAATTTAATTTAATTTAATTTAATTTAATTTAATTTAATTTAATTTAATTTAATTTAATTTAATTTAATTTAATTTAATTTAATTTAATTTAATTTAATTTAATTTAATTTAATTTAATTTAATTTAATTTAATTTAATTTAATTTAATTTAATTTAATTTAATTTAATTTAATTTAATTTAATTTAATTTAATTTAATTTAATTTAATTTAATTTAATTTAATTTAATTTAATTTAATTTAATTTAATTTAATTTAATTTAATTTAATTTAATTTAATTTAATTTAATTTAATTTAATTTAATTTAATTTAATTTAATTTAATTTAATTTAATTTAATTTAATTTAATTTAATTTAATTTAATTTAATTTAATTTAATTTAATTTAATTTAATTTAATTTAATTTAATTTAATTTAATTTAATTTAATTTAATTTAATTTAATTTAATTTAATTTAATTTAATTTAATTTAATTTAATTTAATTTAATTTAATTTAATTTAATTTAATTTAATTTAATTTAATTTAATTTAATTTAATTTAATTTAATTTAATTTAATTTAATTTAATTTAATTTAATTTAATTTAATTTAATTTAATTTAATTTAATTTAATTTAATTTAATTTAATTTAATTTAATTTAATTTAATTTAATTTAATTTAATTTAATTTAATTTAATTTAATTTAATTTAATTTAATTTAATTTAATTTAATTTAATTTAATTTAATTTAATTTAATTTAATTTAATTTAATTTAATTTAATTTAATTTAATTTAATTTAATTTAATTAATTTAATTTAATTTAATTTAATTTAATTTAATTTAATTTAATTTAATTTAATTTAATTTAATTTAATTTAATTTAATTTAATTTAATTTAATTTAATTTAATTTAATTTAATTTAATTTAATTTAATTTAATTTAATTTAATTTAATTTAATTTAATTTAATTTAATTTAATTTAATTTAATTTAATTTAATTTAATTTAATTTAATTTAATTTAATTTAATTTAATTTAATTTAATTTAATTTAATTTAATTTAATTTAATTTAATTTAATTTAATTTAATTTAATTTAATTTAATTTAATTTAATTTAATTTAATTTAATTTAATTTAATTTAATTTAATTTAATTTAATTTAATTTAATTTAATTTAATTTAATTTAATTTAATTTAATTTAATTTAATTTAATTTAATTTAATTTAATTTAATTTAATTTAATTTAATTTAATTTAATTTAATTTAATTTAATTTAATTTAATTTAATTTAATTTAATTTAATTTAATTTAATTTAATTTAATTTAATTTAATTTAATTTAATTTAATTTAATTTAATTTAATTTAATTTAATTTAATTTAATTTAATTTAATTTAATTTAATTTAATTTAATTTAATTTAATTTAATTTAATTTAATTTAATTTAATTTAATTTAATTTAATTTAATTTAATTTAATTTAATTTAATTTAATTTAATTTAATTTAATTTAATTTAATTTAATTTAATTTAATTTAATTTAATTTAATTTAATTTAATTTAATTTAATTTAATTTAATTTAATTTAATTTAATTTAATTTAATTTAATTTAATTTAATTTAATTTAATTTAATTTAATTTAATTTAATTTAATTTAATTTAATTTAATTTAATTTAATTTAATTTAATTTAATTTAATTTAATTTAATTTAATTTAATTTAATTTAATTTAATTTAATTTAATTTAATTTAATTTAATTTAATTTAATTTAATTTAATTTAATTTAATTTAATTTAATTTAATTTAATTTAATTTAATTTAATTTAATTTAATTTAATTTAATTTAATTTAATTTAATTTAATTTAATTTAATTTAATTTAATTTAATTTAATTTAATTTAATTTAATTTAATTTAATTTAATTTAATTTAATTTAATTTAATTTAATTTAATTTAATTTAATTTAATTTAATTTAATTTAATTTAATTTAATTTAATTTAATTTAATTTAATTTAATTTAATTTAATTTATTTTAATTTAATTTAATTTAATTTAATTTAATTTAATTTAATTTAATTTAATTTAATTTAATTTAATTTAATTTAATTTAATTTAATTTAATTTAATTTAATTTAATTTAATTTAATTTAATTTAATTTAATTTAATTTAATTTAATTTAATTTAATTTAATTTAATTTAATTTAATTTAATTTAATTTAATTTAATTTAATTTAATTTAATTTAATTTAATTTAATTTAATTTAATTTAATTTAATTTAATTTAATTTAATTAAATTAAATTAAATTTAATTTAATTTAATTTAATTTAATTTAATTTAATTTAATTTAATTTAATTTAATTTTATTTGATTTAATTTAATTTAATTTAATTTAATTTAATTTAATTTAATTTAATTTAATTTAATTTAATTTAATTTAATTTAATTTTATTTAATTTAATTTAATTGAATTTAATTGAATTTTATTGAATTTTATTGAATTTTATCGAATTTAATTGAATTTAATTGAATTTAATTGAATTTAATTGAATTTAATTGAATTTAATTGAATTTCATTTAATTCAATTTAATTCAATTTAATTTAATTATATATTTTAAAATTACAATTAAAAAGAAACAGTTTCGATAGTATCGTAAGTGTAGACGTAGAATTCCGTTTAAGTTGTAACCTCTTCTACTTTGTCTCTTTGGTCCGATTGTTATGTCCATTTTGCACGTATTTTTATTGATCTTCCGAAAATTAACAAATAAATGAATAACACTTAATTATGGACTACTTATCGAGGCCAAAACAAAGAAAAAGTTAAAATGTAAGTATGATTAAATGAGCAAGCAAAAAGAAACAAGCAAAATTTCAAATTTTTTCGATCATTTCGTTAAGTTTGATAGGTTGAGTTCATTGACTTAGTTGAAAAGAAGGCGAAGCAAATGCACTTTCCATTGGTGCCACTTTCGTCTATGCCCGATATATAGTTTGCGAGCTATAGTCAGTTAAACTACTAATTTCAAATTAAAATTAAGGCCCCGATTTTTAAAAAATCGTATGGTGTCTATATTTCACGCTGAGCACATGTCCTTTCTTCTCGTCTCTGTCTGATATTTAGTTTGCGAGCTACACTTTCGTCTCTGTTCGATGTATAGTTTGCGAACTACACTCGCTAGTGCTAGTGGGATGTGGAATTCAAATTAATTTGCATTCAAAACAAAAATTAAAATTCTACGCCATCTATTGGGTAAAAGAATTTAACGAAATATGATCCAACTCGTTTTTTTCATAAGAGTTAAATCTAACCGGATCACAGACCCATTTCGTTAAATTTGACAGTTTGAGTTCATTGACTGAGTTGAAAAGAGGTTCATGACCTCTGGTTTCAAAATGGTATACTAGAACAGTAGTGCATACAAAAACCCAATGCTTACAATGCTTCCAAAACGAACAAATCAGTTCGTGCAAAACAAAAGCAATACAAGCATAAACAACGAAAGAAAAACAAAGAAAGCAGCAGACACATTAAAAGCAGCTGATGATTGATTTTCTTATATAAAAACATGCATTTTTCTTCTTATATTTTACTATTTTGTGACTTTAATATAATAGTGACAAAATCCAAAATTAGATATTCATTCAGCGCAGGATATATCTGATATTTTAATATATATATTATCTTTGAACAATGAGTATTAAAGACTGCAGGTATACCCTAAATTATTCGTCAAAACGTTGCCTAATGACCTTGAAAAAATCTGTTAAAACGACCCCATACAAACCGCGCTGTAAGACGTAATTCTACGTCAAAAGATCATAATCACAAAAACGAAAAAATGCTGAAATCGTAAAGTTCAGAAACTTGAGCTTCATTCATTATCCACTGATTTTCGTTTAACAGCAACAACAATAACCGGTTTCATGTACAACAACTCTACAATAACAAAATATATGGTAGCCATCGTGGTAGCTGCAGCAAGGGAAAGGGACAGGCAAAACAAAAATAAACGATGCTAGCAACAACGAAGCGCATGCGTCGTTGCACTGATAGCCACAACAACACACAAACTGACGATCATTTGAAAGTTCACGACAATGTGGTAGCTGCGGCAGTGGAAACACGAAGTTACGTTCGTTTGAACGCATGCGCGATGGGAGCGTAAATGAGAGTGTGGGAGCCATTGCATACAATTTCGATAGAAACATATTTTTATGCGATTTGAGTCCTCTATCTATTATATGCTCAGTGGTTTTATATTAACAGGAGTTAATATAGCAGACATTCTCAAATTACAGAGGACAAAATACACTTTTTTGACTATTCTGTTAACACAGGACAAAGACGAATTAATAAAGAAATCAAGATTGACAATTTTTGACACAACAATAAGCTTATTTGTTCCAATAAATAAGTCAGGAACATCGTTTATACAAGTTTTGTTCCTACATATAGGCAGGACGTATGATTTAAACGCATTTAGTTGAAGACCATTACTAATGGCCCACATATTAATGCTGTTAAGATCTTCATTCATCCTACAACAAAGATCATCAAGAAGGCCTGTTCGTCGTGAAAGATAAAGCTGTACATCATCAGCATATGCATGCATAAAAGAGTGTTTGCAAACACGAAAAATATCGTTTATAAATATTGAAAATAACAGAGGACCAAGTATTGAACCTCGTGGAACACCTTTTAACAATGATTTATACTGAGAAGACAATTGACCAACTTTAACTTTCTGAGCCCTATTACACAAATAACTAGAAATCATATTGACGGCACTATTACAGAAACCAAATAGGTACTTAAGTTTATGACACAAATATTGATGATTGACGTTATCAAAAGCTTTGGAAAAATCAAGCAAGCAGAGTATAGTCATAGAGCCAGCATCGAATTCAGGTCTTATGTCGTCAAGTACTTTAACAACCAGATTGAAAAGGGGATAATCATTTTTTTTTTCAAGTATATAGCGATTGATTTGTAAGGCCATTAGTTTCTCACAAACTTTTGATAGTGGCGGCAAGATACTTATAGGCCGGAAATCATTAGGAGTAGATGGGTTTTGTTTTTTTGCTACTGGTATTACAGTGGCTACTTTCCACATATCTGGAAAAATTGACGACATAAAACAAAACTTTATAATTTGTGTGAGGGGTCTGATAATGTTAGCCAAAAGTATTTTAAGAAACTTTATAGGAATGCCATTTTCGCCTATCGCATTTGAGTTATGTCATTGCACATTTTCCAACATCGAGTTCATTGACTGAAGCATATTCAAAAGAATGCTGCATAGTCAGGCCACAAGAGGGAAAGACATTATTATCAGAAATACCGACAGAATCAACAAATAAATTATTGAGAATCTCTGAATTTATATTGCATTCAGTGCTATTTTTATTATAAACCCCAAGTTTTCTAATGTTGTTCCAAAGTGTTTTGGTTGGGAGGGAAATGTTCAGTTTGGCCGCAAAATAACGTGGTTTAGCCTGCCGCGTTAATAAAACAGATTCATTTCTAGAGAATCTATAGGCTTTCCAGTTGAGAGATGTAAGTGTTTTTTTCCATATTGTTCGAAGTTTATGTCGTTTCTTTATGGCATTTAAAACATTTTCGGTAAACCAAGGACAAGACTCATTCCTGACAGTAAAAGTGCGTTCAGGGACATGTTTTTCAAATAAATATTTTATCGGGTTGACAAGGGCACTAAGTTTATCATTAACGTTGTGGTGAAGCCAACAATCATTCAAGGAAATAAGAGATATTTCGTGAAACAAAGACGTATGGTTGATGTTTTTAAATCCCTATATGTAACGTTGTGGGAAGTTATACTGCAAGAGAAGGAACAATTGATAGAACAAAAAATTAAATCATGATCAGAAATAAAATCTAATTGATCAAAGAGCGAGATAGCCAAAGAAAAAGATACAATAAAATAATCAAGAAGACTTGGGTTGGCATTGTTCGAAAATCGCGTAGGAAGTCTTTTTTAACTAAAGATAACCCTAACGATGAAATTTGGTGGTACAACGTTTGTTTCACTAAGTCACTTGAAAGAATATTAAAATCACCACATAATAACAAAAAATCATAATCAAGAATGCAATTTGACAACAAAGAAAACAAGGAATCAACAGGAGTACATTTATTAGAGTTATATACACACGACAAGAGATTTTCGTTTTATTATCAGATATACAAATATTAAGGAACTCAGTACCCAATCCATAAGATTTATTTATAGTTTCAACTGATAGATTGGCTTTATAATAAATTGCAACTCAGCCACCCTTTCTACCTGAACGATCGTTTCTAAAAATGTTATAATTATTGATTTCATAGGTTGAATTACATATATCTTCACATAGCCACGTTTCAGATTTGCAAATAATATCAACTGAGGATTTTTCAAAAGCATACTTAATGTAGTGAAGTTTAGTCATATTCAAACTCCGCGCGTTTAAATGAACTACATTGAAGCCACTGTAATAAGTTTTAGCTGGTGTTCCTAAAAATGCCAAAGATAAGGCTTAAAAGTTTAGATGGCCAATTTTGCCGTACTGTTTGACAAGAAAACAAGGAAACAACAGGAGTACATTTATTAGAGTTATATACACACGACAAGAGATTTTCGTTTTATTATCAGATATACAAATATTAAGGAACTCAGTACCCAATCCATAAGATTTATTTATAGTTTCAACTGATAGATTGGCTTTACAATAAATTGCAACTCCGCCACCCTTTCTACCTGAACGATCGTTTCTAAAAATGTTATAATTATTGATTTCATAGGTTGAATTACATATATCTTCACATAGCCACGTTTCAGATTTGCAAATAATATCAACTGAGGAGTTTTCAAAACCATACTTAATGTAGTGAAGTTTAGTCATATTCAAACTCCGCGCGTTTAAATGAACTACATTTATGCCACTGTAATAAGTTTTAGCTGGTGTTCCTAAAAATGCCAAAGATAAGGCTTAAAAGTTTAGATGACCAATTTTGCCGTACTGTTTGAAGATAAAAAGAACTAGATGTTTTAAGTCAAGTTTCATTCTCCTCTTTATTTCAAAGATCTTCAATATTTATAATAAAAATACCAGTATTAATTCTTTTTAGATATTCTTAAACTCCTTCCCATTATTCTATTCTCATATTGTTTCTTAGTTCAATTATGTTCTTAATAATTGTTCTTCTCTCACTTGCTTTTTGATTCCTCAGCTTGGAATTTTTGCTGCGCTTGCACTTGTGCAGCTAATAGGGTTAGCGAACACCAGTGAGCGCATTTCCTTACAATTGGCTGTGACGCAAAAACACAGTGACCTAATGACACTCGATAAGCGTTGGCACACGATCGAAAGAATGAATGAAAGAAAAACAAAGAAAATATATTTTGTTACCAAATATGTAACGTACCGTAAGCTGGCTGTGCTATGACACTACACCACAACGTTGGCTGCACAGTACCTGAATCAATGCTTTTTTGTTTACATCAACACCATCAGACGTTTGCCTAGAGCCCATCATGAGAAGTATTAGAAGATTCATTTTAAGGCAAATATATTAAAAAAATAAGAGAGAAGATGTAAAGTAGAAGTAAGAATAAAAAGAAATAAAGAAGAAATAGAACAGTAAATATTAATTAAGTAAATATAAATTCTAGAGAAGATAGAGAATAATTAGTATAAATAATAAAACAACTAAGAATGGAATTAATTTATCCGTCAGGCACAACAACATGAGAGGAACGACCGTGTATTGTTTCTTCGAGATGATCCACAGCTGATGAGAACACCAACTGCATTTTTTCCAGTTCTAATAAAAACAGAGCCACGAAACGTATAGGCATTTAAAATCATCTTTTGTCGTTTGTAAGCAATCGCAGCTTGCAGAAGTTTTCGATTTTCATTATTGAGACTTTCATGAAGGTAAATGTTGTCATCATAGTCGAATATAGCCGCCCTCAGATTTATAGCAGATTTGTTCTGCTTTCGATAGGACCCAAAAGCTTTCAAAACACGATTCCGATCATATGGTGAAAAATATTTAATAATTACCAAAGTGTTAGGCGAATTGGATTTGATCCTGAAGATATCTTTAATTAGTGGAGGCTGGAATTGGACAAAGTGGCAAATGCGGTTAAAGCTGCTTTTCAAATTTTCATCGCTTGAATACGGCAAGCCAAATAATACAGCATCTGCAGAGAAATCAGACACACAGCATGCTGGGTTGCTGTTAATATTGTTGGTGATATTATTGAAGTTGTTGTTGTTGCATTTTTTCCTTTGCTCTGAAAGCACATCACATCTTGTTGAGAGTGCGGTCAGTTTGCTTTCTAGCGCCAGAATTCTCTCGTCAAACTCAAAAAATTAACACTGACAACAGACAGATCAGTCTCCAGTTTTTGTAGTTTATTGACTATTTTAGTTGAAAAAGATTGCCATATAGCAACCGCATGCTGTCGTAAACGATCTTCTAATTTGTTAAGCTCATCTCTTGAGCAGGCATTTAGTCGTTCTTCCATCGCTTTGAGTTGAGCGCAAAATGTATTGTTGTTTATGTTTTCTTTGTCGTCGCTTTTGTTGACAGAACGTGCAACCTACTCACGCTGTTGACGCGTTAACATAGGAGACGGCGCCATTAGCAGAAGATAGAAGAAAAATAGCAGAAAGCGATGAAAACAGCCAGAGAACACAGCAATTGAGTTAATAGTTTATTCAGAACCTGTAAGCCGAGCGAGCAACAGATCGTATGCGATGATCAAGTTCAGAATGTTCGTGCTAGTGAGAAGCAATGAGTTTATTTTTGTAAAGATTTTTTTTTTGAGTTTGAGCAGGCGGGCTTACAAGCCACGGGCACTGCTGAAAAATAAAGTTTTAAAACAGGTGGGCCTACAAGCCACCGACTCTGTTTTCTGCTACTCTGTAGGTGAGCCTACAAGCCGCTAACTCTGCTCGACGTTATGCGCAGGTGGGCCCACAAGCCACCAACTCTGCTTGATGCTATTTGCAGGTGGGCCTACAAGCCACCGACTCTGCTTGATGCTGTTTGCAGGTGGGCCTACAAGCCACCGAGTCTGCACTCGCTTCTTGCTTTACCTTGTTTTCCTTGTGGTGTTACGTGCTGCAGCTCCTCGATGCAGACTCTGCTCGTTGTCATTCTGGACTCTGCTTCGCACTGAATGTCTATACATCACGCACTGAATTTTTCTCGCAAACCGAATATAAAAAAGACTGATCTTCACAACTGATGATCCAAGGCTCTCCCTGTCTGAAGTTGCGCTGCCTTTTATAGGTGCCTTGATGTGCCTTTGTTGTCAACAAGGTCCCGCAATCGAAATTTCTCGTTTTTCTTGGCGTAAACAACATACCTTATGCACTTGCTTTGTTGTTGCAACCAGTTGCTTAAATTGGCACTTGCTTTGTTGTTGCAACCAGTTGCTTAAATTGGCACAGCACTTTGCATTTGTGCGCTTTGTTTGTTTGCTTGATTCCGCTACTCGACTGCACGAAAAATATCACGTCAGCATTGTGCGTGTGCGTGTGTTGTACTTCTCTTTCTTATCTGTGTTTTCTTTTTTTATTCGTGCAGTGTTGCCGTGGTGGTGGTGTTCACCAAGTGTGGTGCTTTAATGTTGGCGTCAAAATCGGCGACGCCGATTTTTGGCGTCACAATACGTGTTTTCCCATTAACTTGAACGCACTTCTCAAAAATAAAGTGTGTGATAAAAAAAAATCACGCATGAGTGAAAAATCAATCGGTTTATTTAAAAAAATCACACACTGTCATACGGCACTTAAAAAATCACGAACAGTTATATATCCCAAGAATCTGGTATTTATGGCGACGGTCTAACAGTGTCTTTTGCTGTATTGGCCAACTCACACGAGATTGTTTGATTGGCAATCAATTAACTTTTCTTACTCTGTTTAAGATTCTGATTGTTGGTTGATTGCTGGATGCTCACACGACACAAACTTAGCAAAAATATTGTATCGCCTCCCAGCAGCACTGTTGAGATTGCTTGATTGCTGTCCTATACAGCAATCACAAAATGAACAAATTTTGATTGCTACAATCTGTGTTCACCCGCTCTCACTCTCAATGTTTTTGACAGTTTCACATTGTTAGCAACAACAAAACGATAAGATTGTTGGATTGGCAATCACCGTATAAGCAGGGGATATGAAGGTCTGTTGAGATGTGTGACAAAAATTAAAATAATTTGATTTTCGGTCTTGTTTGACGGACCTACTATAGTGTATGGTGAAAGCCTCACAGACTCGCGAAACTTTTTTGCCTAAAACGAGTTGCAACGAAAGAAAGCAAAAATTTAGCTAAATTTATAGAGCTTTTCAAATCTTTGCCGTTAATTTGGACGAGTGAAAGCAGAAAGTATTTTGGAAAAATATTAATAACAAGAATGTGAAGTGTTAGTGATGAGAATGAAGAAATAAATAATGAAGCATCGCTGTCCGTACTCATGGTGTACAAAACAAGAGTGCACTAAAAAACCAAGTCTGCATTCATGAAACTATCACTTTCAATACATTATGTGCGCAACGTTTGCATTTTAAACATTGACGACATGGTTATTGGATTTGACTCTCGACAATCCACGTTATCTTCATCGAGCAGTATTCGGCTTGCATCATGATTTCTGAAGATGTCCGCTCTCGGTTTGCGATTTCATGTTTCCTTAAATTCAAATGAAGCATAACATACTTTCAAAATGGTGATATGATATTATATCAACAAGCCCCACAAGCTCTAAGACAACCTGTACCATTAGCAAGAAAATGTTAATAATATTCTGTAAATTTATAAATAAAATGTTATCCAAAATTCATAGATATTTACAAAATATAGTATTAATTGCATTGGAAATTTGTTTAAAGTTGAATACCACACACTTCTTTTTGTCAAATTTTTAAAAAATTTTAAAAATACACAAATCCAACTTAGTTTCTTAAATTTCCTTTAATTTTTGCAAAACAAAACAAATGGCACTTTAACTTTCTTGAGATGGTAGAAAGTCCAATAGCGTATAGATAGCATTGATATTCCACTCGATACCGTCTTGAATCAAAATATATCGGCGTTGTGACAACAGTACTTGAAACAACGAGGACGACAAAATATAACTATAAAGTATTGAATAAAACTAATTTTTATATAGGCGAATATACTTAAAAAAAGGTGAAAAAAAATTCCCACACGAATTGCAAAATACCACACTGAATTTAAAAATACCATAAGAATTCCTTTTTCCTACAGCAATTAAAAATTCCCACAGAAGGGATTTTTCCCACAAAGTTGGCAGCTATGACTTGAAAGCAAGTCTGTGAGTTTGTTGGAAATTCGCCGCACATCGGAAGCGACGGAAGGGTAGGAGAAAACTTGTGCTGCACCGTCAATTTTTGTATTCCTTTTGTTCTTTTTGCATTTCTGGCAGAGCGCTTCATATTATTTTTTTAATATCAGCGTGCGTTTGTTGAGCTGCGACTACCTCACTCATACAATGTTTTGCTCGCATCATGATGGGGAATCACCCCCGCATTATTGTCCCCTATGTCTGGGACACCCTGTGTAATGTTAAATATATAATATATATAATGTAAATAATAAAATATATTTATGTTTAAAATAATTTAATGTGTTTTAACAAAATTTCGAATGTGATAAATTTCCTATGTTATTGAGTTAGCGAGTTTTTACTTATTCGCTATTCCCCTCTGCGACAAAATTAAAGAGACACGACACTGCCGAAACTCAAATTATTTTAATTTTAGGAAATGGAATTGAATTCAAAGAGGAAAATAAATAAAAGAAATTTGATGAAACTTTGCACATTAACCTAAGATCATTAAAGAATACAAACATTTTCATTTTTATTTTTCAGGGATTTATTCGGTTATTTCAGATTAAAATAAACAATAAATTAATCGTACACACCGACTTAGAATATGTTTTTCTATACATATTAAACCATGATTTGAACAACGGGTTTATTGATATTTTAAAATTGTTTGATTCATATCACGATTTGTATCAAGATTAAAATCAGCTTAACTTTTTATTCTGAGTTTTAAATAACTCAACGTAAAAAATGCCTAAAAGTATGCACACAATTATATAAGCGTACGTTCAGTAATAAGTTCAACAAAAAATGAGTGCTTTCAGTAATAATTTCGACGACAAATGAATACATCCAGTTATATATTTATTTATGTATTTATTTGCCTAACAAGGCAATTTACTTATTCTATCAGGTTTTGTGTTTTTATTTTTTTTGTTTTTTTTTTTTGTTTTCTCCCTCCCCTTTCCTTGTTATTGTGTTCAATAATATCAATTCAATGTGGGCGTAATCCGCCCACCTGAATGGCATGATTTCAAGAACATGTCGAAAAGAAAGGGCAAGAAGAAAAGCAAAAATAAGGTGAACTTAGATTCTAACATATTTTAATAAGAAAAGGAACTTATTATCACTACCATGCTTATTTGTAAATTTGTTTACCAAATCAAATATATATATATAATTTACCTCAAACCTCGGCTAATTTTGGTAATTGAGAAATTTAGATGGGGTAAGTTTGAAAGAGACATGGAAGGGCATGGAAGGTGAGTAGCATGAGGAGATTTGATTAAACTCCCTGCAGCATCGACTGATGGGTTCATTGTTTGCGTACGAAGTATGATGCTGATATTCAGTTAGCAGTCGAGTATGCCTAGAACTTCTTATTGGGTTGTTGAAGGAAATCAAACTAGAAATAACTTCGCTGTCAAAAGCACCATTAATAACATCAAATGTGAAGCACGAGCCTAATAATGATCTCCTTGATGATAATGGTATCAAATTTAAAAGGCTGAGTCTATAAACATATGATGGAAGGCTACAGTAATCACGGGGATTATACATGTCTCTCAGTGCGTATAGTAAGAATTGCCTTTGAATAGATTGAATTCTTTCACTATGGGAATCGAAAGATGGATTCCAAATTATGCAGGCATATTCAAGTATCGGCCGCACTAATGCACAGTACAAGGATGTAGTGACCCAAATATTCTTGAATTCATTTGCTCGTCTTTTTATAAAACCAAGCTGTTTACTGGCCCTGGACAAAATTTTATCATAGTGCAGATTAAAGCGCATCTTGCAATCTAAGACAACACCAAGATCCACTATATGATTGACTCTTTTAAGCTCAGTATTATTGAGATGGTAGGTATTTAAATCTACGTTGTTCTTTCGAGAAAAGCTTATAACATTGCATTTATTGACATTAAGGTAAAGTTTATTTTGGATACACCATTGCTCAAGAGACAACAGTTTTGACTGTAAAAAATGTACATCTGCCTCTGATTTTATTGCATAGTACATTTTTAAATCATCTGCGTACATAAGATGTGGGATATCGTTTAGAACTTCTGACAAGTCGGAAATGAATATGTTAAAAAGGAGAGGACCAAGGTGACTAAATTGTGGAGTTCCTGAGGAGACTTCAATTTGTTTAGACAAAATTCCTTGAAATTTTACATACTGGGACCTGCAGTCAAGGTATGATTTTAACCAACTTAGTGTCGACCCGGCAATACCAAATTTTTCTAATTTATAGATTAGAATGCTGTGATCCACTCGATCGAAGGCTTTACTGAAATCAGTATAAACAGCATCTATTTGGTGTCCTTTTTCCATTTTGACTAAAACATCCGATACCATGATCATAAGATTAGTGGTGGTAGACCGTCCTTTTCGGAACACGTGTTGATGAGACGTGTAAGCTTATCACAAATAATTTTTTCAAAGAGTTTTGGAATGGCTGACAAAATTGCTATGCCTCTATAATTTTCAATTGACCGTTTATCACCATTCTTGTAAATTGGTGTAAGATGGGATGTTTTCCAATATGAAGGAAATATCCCACACAACAGTGATTCATTAAAAATGATGTGCAACGGCAAAAGCAGTTGGTCTAAACATCGCACCAAGAAGCTTGTAGGTATAAGGTCTGGTCCTGGTCCCTTTAATAAATTCAAGTCTTTTATTGCATTAGATATTTCTTCCTGCGTTATATATAAACTGTCAACCATAACAGTTGCGCTTGGAGAAGAAACTTCAAATTGGGTAGATGGTTGACAAAATACATCTTTGAAATGTTCCGCAAATAAATTGCTAATATCATGAAGATTAGACGATGATTAGATTTGAAGGAAAAAGAGAACGTTCAATAATATTTTTAACCGGCTTCAAAAAGGAGAAGGTTCTCATGTTTGTTGGTTTTTGTTTTTTTTTTCTAAATGTATGTACATCGATAACTTCTAGAGCACTTGCAAGGTTACCGTTGTTTTTTTGTCATCAGATAAAGACCATGAACGTGGAGGTGCCCATCTAGTGAAGTGGGTGGTATTCGACAAAGAGGCGTGTCACTATAATAACAACACTTTATCTCGAATAATCTTGACATTAGAGTACTGAAATTTAGTACAGAGGTAGATAGGACGTTATTCCACAAAGGCGTGTGGCAATGTTAGGAAATTACTGTATCTCGAATAATATTGACAGTAGGTTAATGAAGTTTATTACGGCGGTAAGCACAATTACTACCAATTACTGTAAAGACAGTGGGCGTTATTCGACAAAAAGGTGTGGCAATGAATTTTTAAAAAATTATTATACGATAACCAATTTTGTTAAGGTTAAAAAGTCATTTTTTTCCAGATCGGACAATTTTTGCGACTCCCAGCGCTGCAACCACGAGGCCACGTTTTTTCTCTGCCGCCAGTTTGGAGCTCTATAAAACCATGTTGGAGTGAAAAATATATTTTTTAAAATTTTTTTTCTTGTTATTTGTTCAATTCTCTACAATTATAACAATAATAAATTTTGGAAAAATGTTTTCGTTTTCTCTTAATAGGAAGAAAAAAACATAGTCTGAATGTCTTTTAATTTTTGGTACTAAAACGGTTATAAACATGGTTGGATTTTTCTAAGTGTATTGGTAATAATGCACTACCATTTTGGTGGCAATAATTCATTTGACGTTAATTCTCAAGCTTGTGTGTATTATTGCCACATGTGATAATATATCGTGTATAAAGTGTATTTGGCAATCATACCTATAGCTATGTGAATTATTGCCACGAAAATTAATTCCACGAATTGTGTCAATAATACACTTTCAATGTGTATTCATCTATGTTTCATCTATTTTGTGGCAATAATTCACATGGCGTTAATAAAGAACTTTGCCTTATGTGAATTATTGCCATTACTAATTTGCTGCCAATAACGCACATGGCGTTAATACTCTTATTGCCAAATGTTATAATAAAACCCGTGACGTAAATGCACAGCCCTGATGCTGCATGATATTATTTTTGCTAACTGTAATGGCAGTAGTTCAGTTTTGTGCATTATTGCCATTTCTGCCAATTTATAGCGCTAATGCACTTTATATGTGAATAATTGCCATAACCTCTTTGTGGCAATAATTAACTTACATTAATACCTTTTGTCGTGTGAATTGTTGTCATAAAGAATTTTATGGCAATAATTCACATGGCGTAAGTTCTCTACCTAATTTGAATTATTGCCATAACCAATTTGCTGGCAATAATGCACATGGCGCTAATTCTCAACCTAATGTGGCATGTGTTAATGGCAACATGGCCTTAATTCACAGCGCAGTGACGACATTGAGAGGTCACACAAGGGGCGTTTTGTTCGCAGAGGGATGAATTTATCTCTGAGATAATTCTATTTTTACATTTGTTCATAGTGAGTTAAGGCTCTTATCTCCTGAGCGGGAGATAAAAATGACGGCGAGATAGTTTAACCCCTGAAATTTTTAACTCGCTCTTATCACTTTCATTTTATAATTTTTGTCATTAAGAAAATATTTTTTCTGATTGGTCGACATTAAAAACAAAGTTGAATATGCTTTGAGCAACAAAATAAATAAAAAAAAATTGATGTTAGTTCCTGAATTCTGCTGTTCATCGCAACTGCGCTGCGGAAGTACTGAATTTCATTTTTCCAAATCAACTTATCAAAACTGAAAAAAAATTTATGTGAAAATATAATTTGTCAGCCAGAATTTCACTTCACAAATTTTTTCTTAAGAAAATAATTTATTTTTTTTATAATTTGTTTTTATTTTCTCTCCAACACCATACCTTTGCGATCATTTATTCCGAATGTTTGCGCATTTAAATACATACAGCTGCGGTCAAAATAATAGCAGTGCTCTAAAATTCAGACATGCTTGAATCAATAATACAAGTCTAAAAAAGTAGGATTCGGAAAACCCAAAATAATTTCTATATGACCTTTCAACGCTGATTCCAAATCTGTACTCAATTTTTACTGTTGTGGTAGGATTTTCAAGATACAGAGTGTTTTACACTTTTTACACTTGTCTAGTTTTATTAATCCAGAATTTAAACAACACACCATAAGATAAAAAATTAAATTTTGTATTTTAGAGAAAATATGAAACGTTCCAACGGTATATCAACTTTTATTGTCTTTTGTGTTGTAGCGGAGCTATAACTAAGAGATAATCAAACGAAATATCGCCAAATTTTGTATCTTTTGTTTTAGCGAAGCTATAATCGTCCAAAGTTAAAATTTAGAAATAAACTGTGGATTTAGTGTTTTTTTACATAAAAAACAGTCACTTAAACTTTGGATGATTATAGCTTCGCTTAAACAAAAGAGTGTATCCTGCATGAAGTACTCTTAATAAGCAATGGTATAACGTCTGTTTGCTCTTTTGCTAGAGAAGTTTTTCTGGGACTTGTTGGAAAAGCCCTGATTGAAACAGCTGGAGTGGTGGCAGCCTATAAAGATTGGCACCTTTTTTCCATTGGGTGAGATGTTAGATAACGGACAACCAGCGTGAACAGTTGGTACGACACGTTTCAAATGCCGTAAGGCAGATTAAACTCTCTGACTTGGTCATGCTGCCTCTTATTTTGACTAATAATTCTACATAGCAGTCCGTACTGAAAACAACTTTTACCTTCGTATCCTATGAACAACGTTTGCAGATCATAATTGCAATTATTCTTCGCAGCTAGCTTATTTTAAGATAAATTTACATACCTTTTTTCCAAACGAAATTTTAAAATAAAATTCGTCTTGTGCAAAAAAAATGCGAATATTTTATGTACTCTCAGGAAAACAGGCTTGTCTTATTTGTATGCCTTGAAAGAGCTGAGGAAGTTTTTACTTTCATGGCTTAAGTTCTAAGATTTATCTGCACTCCGAAAGCAGTTGCTGCTTGTTGAAGTTTTTATTCTTGGATCCATGGCTTTTCAAATGAGGGAGTACTTCCACGGCGCAAAGCATTATTTACCATCCACAGGCATGTCATCCTCCAAAACTTATAGTGTTTCCTTTGAAGCCACGGTATTCTGGAAGTAGTTTTAAGCCTGCACATTAGACCGGATCGAAATTTAGGGTCTCAAAAGTTAGAGGAACTCATTCAAATGATTTCTGCATACTTTTTTTCAAATCGGAGGAAAACCGCCGAAGCAATTCTCCTGAAGGTCCTTTTTGGTAAAAAAAAACAGGTTTTTTGCTTGTAACTTTTTATTTTTCACAGAACGCATACCCAAATCTGCTAAAATATTAAATTTCTTACTTATACCAACATTCTGATATACAACAAATTTAAAAATTATGGTTCATTATAGCTCTTATTGACCACCAAAAATTGAATGTTTTGATATTTTTAAAAAGACATTTTTTAAAACCGCTTTAAAAGACACATTTTTTCTAGATTTACGTGAAAGTGTTATTGTTGAAAAGGTATTAAGTTCTTCTTTCTTTCTATGTATCGCTTTAATCAAAGCTGTTTGCGAAAAATGACAGAATGTGAGAAATCGACTTTTGTAAGAAAATAAGAAATGTAATATTTTGGCAGAAGTAAAAAACATGTTTTTTTTACCAAAAAGGACCTTCAGGAGAATCAAAATTGCTCCGGCGGTTTTTCTCCGATTTGAAAAAAAAGTATGAAAAAATCATTTTAATGAGTTCCTCCAACTTTTGAGACCCCGACCGGTTGACATTTTTTTTATCAATATAAGAATGATCCGGCCTTCTGCACATCTGATGGCAATGTTATTGCTTCAATGGCTATGTAGACATTAGTTTTATTTTTTTACAATAGCAGGTAACGGTAACCCCGTGCAAAATTTTTCTTATTTCAACCCTTAATGAGAGTTTCTTTTTAAGGGAATTTAATTGTGATGTTATTCCCTTCTTCCAGGATTGGCTCCAGCTTAAACTTTTTTTTAGCTTTTATCCAAGGGCTTCAAGGGCCTATTCAATCAAGTCTGTCTTGGTTAAAAAAAAAGGTGATATACAAGTAGGAATAAAAGAGAAATCAAGTGAAACAATGGTAATATGCTCCACTTGATTGCACTTTTATTCCTACTTTTATATCACCTTGTGATATACATATATGTGACGAAAAGCTTAATTTATATGATAATTTTTATATGAGGCAAGTTAGTTAGTGTTTTTTTTTACCAAAAAGGACCTTCAGGAGAATCAAAATTGCTTCGGCGGTTTTCCTCCAATTTGAAAAAAAAGTATGCAAAAATCATTTGAATGAGTTCCTCTAACTTTTGAGACCCCGACCGGCGGAATCTAAATTTCGATCCGGTCTACTGGGTCTGTACCCAGGGTTCTGTACAAAAATATTTATAAATTTGAGACCAAAAGCGTTTTTTAAAAGTAATAAAGTTCTGATTTATTATTTAAGTTCACTATTATAAATGCTATGATTACAAATTTGATTAATTTTTCATTTTCAGCTTTTTCAGCTTTTCATTCAACTTTTATTATTTCACTATAGTTACTAATCTTCCTGTTGTCCTGCGATGTCCTGCGTTTTCTCGGTCCTCCGGTCTTCCGCTCCGTTTGCTGACTCGTGAAAGTGGGATTTTAGGAGTTTATGAGAGATTTTGAGGTTGCAGGGGCCTGTTGTACAATATTTTACAAGTTAATAATACTAGCAATTTTCTTGTATTTTGTGATTTCTGTTGCACAATGAATTTATGAAAATTTTAATAATACAAGTAAATTTACTTGTATTATTTGTGACTTTTACAAGTTTACGTTTCACGTATCACTAATATTATTATTGTTGTCAAGATAAAACTAATATTTTGTATTTTTTTTACAAGAACATACTTACTTGTATATAAGTATATTTTACTTGTAAATTAGATTTTTTAAGGATTTTATGCTTTTTTAAAATTTAAAAAGTCTGCTTAGAGGTTTTAGTCAGATAAAATGTTAAATTGTGATCATTTAGTAATTTATTTTTAACAGATTGTTGTTTTACATAATTACGATGTAGGTATATTAAGTTATGTTAGAATAAGAAAAAGAATTTTTTTACATGGATAAGAAATGAATCAAGTTAAAATTCAAAAACACTTTAAGTTGTCAGAGATATTTTAAAGTTGTAAGAAAAAATTTCAGATAAAATGAGAGTAAAATAGCACTTTAACGGTGGTCATACGATAACCAATTTTGTTAAGATTTAAAAGTCATTTTTTTTCCAGATCGGACAATTTTTGCGACTCCCAGCGCTGCAACCACGAGGCCCAGGAGAATCAAAATTGCTCCGGCGGTTTTTCTCCGATTTGAAAAAAAAGTATGAAAAAATCATTTTAATGAGTTCCTCCAACTTTTGAGACCCCGACCGGTTGACATTTTTTTTATCAATATAAGAATGATCCGGCCTTCTGCACATCTGATGGCAATGTTATTGCTTCAATGGCTATGTAGACATTAGTTTTATTTTTTTACAATAGCAGGTAACGGTAACCCCGTGCAAAATTTTTCTTATTTCAACCCTTAATGAGAGTTTCTTTTTAAGGGAATTTAATTGTGATGTTATTCCCTTCTTCCAGGATTGGCTCCAGCTTAAACTTTTTTTTAGCTTTTATCCAAGGGCTTCAAGGGCCTATTCAATCAAGTCTGTCTTGGTTAAAAAAAAAGGTGATATACAAGTAGGAATAAAAGAGAAATCAAGTGAAACAATGGTAATATGCTCCACTTGATTGCACTTTTATTCCTACTTTTATATCACCTTGTGATATATATGTGACGAAAAGCTTAATTTATATGATAATTTTTATATGAGGCAAGTTAGTTAGTGTTTTTTTTTTACCAAAAAGGACCTTCAGGAGAATCAAAATTGCTTCGGCGGTTTTCCTCCAATTTGAAAAAAAAGTATGCAAAAATCATTTGAATGAGTTCCTCTAACTTTTGAGACCCCGACCGGCGGAATCTAAATTTCGATCCGGTCTACTGGGTCTGTACCCAGGGTTCTGTACAAAAATATTTATAAATTTGAGACCAAAAGCGTTTTTTAAAAGTAATAAAGTTCTGATTTATTATTTAAGTTCACTATTATAAATGCTATGATTACAAATTTGATTAATTTTTCATTTTCAGCTTTTTCAGCTTTTCATTCAACTTTTATTATTTCACTATAGTTACTAATCTTCCTGTTGTCCTGCGATGTCCTGCGTTTTCTCGGTCCTCCGGTCTTCCGCTCCGTTTGCTGACTCGTGAAAGTGGGATTTTAGGAGTTTATGAGAGATTTTGAGGTTGCAGGGGCCTGTTGTACAATATTTTACAAGTTAATAATACTAGCAATTTTCTTGTATTTTGTGATTTCTGTTGCACAATGAATTTATGAAAATTTTAATAATACAAGTAAATTTACTTGTATTATTTGTGACTTTTACAAGTTTACGTTTCACGTATCACTAATATTATTATTGTTGTCAAGATAAAACTAATATTTTGTATTTTTTTTACAAGAACATACTTACTTGTATATAAGTATATTTTACTTGTAAATTAGATTTTTTAAGGATTTTATGCTTTTTTAAAATTTAAAAAGTCTGCTTAGAGGTTTTAGTCAGATAAAATGTTAAATTGTGATCATTTAGTAATTTATTTTTAACAGATTGTTGTTTTACATAATTACGATGTAGGTATATTAAGTTATGTTAGAATAAGAAAAAGAATTTTTTTACATGGATAAGAAATGAATTAAGTTAAAATTCAAAAACACTTTAAGTTGTCAGAGATATTTTAAAGTTGTAAGAAAAAATTTCAGATAAAATGAGAGTAAAATAGCACTTTAACGGTGGTCATACGATAACCAATTTTGTTAAGATTTAAAAGTAATTTTTTTTCCAGATCGGACAATTTTTGCGACTCCCAGCGCTGCAACCACGAGGCCCCGTTTTTTTCTCTGCTACCAGTTTGGAGCTCTATAAAACCATGTTGGAGTAAAATATATATTTTTATAATTTTTTCTTGTAATTTGTTCAATTCTCTACAATAATAAAAAAAACTTTTGGAAAAATGTTTGTTTTTGACTGAGTTATGAATATTTAAAAAAAAATCTGTTTTCTGTGCCGCGAATATTATGTCCCACCATAAAATGCTTTCTAATTTTTGTTTTTAGTTGAACATATAACGTCAAACTCACAGATAACTTGTATTTTTTAAACAGCTGACTTGTAAAAATTTCGTTATATTATTACCCCAGTAGAAATCATTATGCAACACAAATTACAGTGGTTTACAGCCAATATGTACTTTGAATGCCACTATTCTTTTCTCATGTAAAATCGGTCGCTAATTCCGAAAAAAAAATTATTTTTTTTTTTTGTCACTCCGTTTTCGAGATATTGCCCACTGTAGGGTTTTCAACGAAAAAAAAAGTTGGTTCCACTTAATTGCATATATCTCCAGAACCAACAACAGTAATCAAACAAATGATATATCAAATAAAAGCTAATAAAATTTCTTACAAACAATGCAGAAACCATTTTTTGGTCGCGTTGTTAGTTTAGGCGGAATAAATTCAAATTTCGGGGATTTT
>OY282641.1:67338871-67348871 GCA_958299015.1 Tetanocera ferruginea
ATAGATATAGATATAGATATAGATATAGATATAGATATAGATATAGATATAGATATAGATATAGATATAGATATAGATATAGATATAGATATAGATATAGATATAGATATAGATATAGATATAGATATAGATATAGATATAGATATAGATATAGATATAGATATAGATATAGATATAGATATAGATATAGATATAGATATAGATATAGATATAGATATAGATATAGATATAGATATAGATATAGATATAGATATAGATATAGATATAGATATAGATATAGATATAGATATAGATATAGATATAGATATAGATATAGATATAGATATAGATATAGATATAGATATAGATATAGATATAGATATAGATATAGATATAGATATAGATATAGATATAGATATAGATATAGATATAGATATAGATATAGATATAGATATAGATATAGATATAGATATAGATATAGATATAGATATAGATATAGATATAGATATAGATATAGATATAGATATAGATATAGATATAGATATAGATATAATTATAGATATAGATATAGATATAGATATAGATATAGATATAGATATAGATATAGATATAGATATAGATATAGATATAGATATAGATATAGATATAGATATAGATATAGATATAGATATAGATATAGATATAGATATAGATATAGATATAGATATAGATATAGATATAGATATAGATATAGATATAGATATAGATATAGCTAAAGATATAGATATAGATATAGATATAGATATAGATATAGATATAGATATAGATATAGATATAGATATAGATAAAGATATAGATAAAGATATAGATATAGATATAGATATAGATATAGATATAGATATAGACATAGATAAAGACATAGTTATAGATATAGATATAGATAAAGATATAGATATAGATATAGATATACATATAGATATAGATATAGATATAGATATAGATATAGATATAGATATAGATATAGATATAGATATAGATATAGATATAGATATAGATATAGATATAGATATAGATATAGATATAGATATAGACTGTGGCTGACTGACTGTGGCGTTCCACAGGGGTCAGTTCTAGGGCCCCTTCTGTGGAACGTCATGTATGATGGTGTTCTAAGGCTCGAGGTACCTACAGGTGTCAAGATCGTCGGATTCGCGGATGATTTAGCGGTTGTTGTTACAGCTAAACACCTAGAAGAAGTAGAGGCCCTTAGTAGTGTTGCTATTAGCACTATCTACGACTGGCTAAAGTCAGCTGGGCTTAGTTTAGCGGAGCATAAGACGGAGGCGGTGCTTATAAGTAGCCGTAAAAAGTCCGAAATCGCAGTTATAAACGTGCGCGGGACGGAGGTACGCTCAAAACCATTTATTAAGTACCTCGGTGTGCTAATCGACTCTCGACTCTGTTTCAAACAGCACCTAGAGTATGCCCACAGAAAAGCAGCCACTTCATGCCTGGCGCTAGCAAGAATGTTGCCAAATACGCGAGGACCAAAGCAAGCTCGCAGGACACTTCTTCTCAATGTCGTGCGTTCGATTTTGATGTACGCATCAACGGTCTGGGCTGCAGCGATTAAGGTGAAGTCCTACCGTCGAGGAGTAGAGTCGGTGTACAGACTAGGCGCTCTTAGAGTGTGCTGCGCTTTCAGAACAGTGTCTGAGGATGCAGCTCTAGTGCTCGCTAGCTCGATCCCCATCGACCTCTTGGTGGAAGAGGCCCAACCAGGGGCTGTTAGCGAGAGCGCATCCTCTCGTAAAAAACTGGCGCGAGAGAGAAGTATATCCCAGTGGCAGGCACGTTGGGATAGATCGGCGAAGGGACGCTGGACCCATCACCTCATCCCTAACCTTTCCGTGTGGTGTGGTAGAAGTCATGGTTCAGTGAATTTCTACCTCACCCAAATTCTGAGCGGGCACGGTTGCTTTAGAGCATACCTGTATAAATTCAAGCATGCAAGTGACCCCTATTGCACTCATTGCCCTGGTAGCATAGAAGAAGACACTGCACACGTCCTCTTCGAGTGCCCTAGGTTCAACCAAGCAAGAACTGATGCTTCGGTCCGCCTGGGCGAAATGGTGACACCCCAAAACTTGGTGAACCTCATGTTGAGAAGCGAAACCAACTGGTCAGTGGTAAGCTCTTTGTCCAAACGCATAATCGACGAACTTCGAAGAGTCGAGCGTTTTCAAAATAGTTCAGCTTGAGATAGGGAACTATACTCGATGTTTAGGGTTCCCCCCGACCCAGAGTCGACATCAAGTTAAGGAGAAAATTTAGGCTCTTAACTTGACAGTCATCCGACAGACAAAATTAGTCCATCAGTTTTCAGCTTAGTGCTGTTCCCCCATCCCGCGAAGTTATGCCTTACGGCGGTTCCACGGGATTTATACTGGGTCGAAGATTCAATGCGGAGGTTTAGGTTTAGTGCGTAGGAATCGCACACTCCCACCTGCACGGTGGCGCCTTTTGAAGGTTCCCCCTTCGCGAATAAAATAAAAAAAAAAAAAAAAAAAAGATATAGATATAGATATAGATATAGATATAGATATAGATATAGATATAGATATAGATATAGATATAGAAATAGATATAGATATAGATATAGATATAGATATAGATATAGATATAGATATAGATATAGATATAGATATAGATATAGATATAGATATAGATATAGATATAGATATAGATATAGATATAGATATAGATATAGATATAGATATAGATATAGATATAGATAAAGATATAGATATAGATATAGATATAGATATAGATATAGATATAGATATAGATATAGATATAGATATAGATATAGATATAGATATAGATATAGATATAGATATAGATATAGATATAGATATAGATATAGATATAGATATAGATATAGATATAGATATAGATATAGATATAGATATAGATATAGATATAGATATAGATATAGATATAGATATAGATATAGATATAGATATAGATATAGATATAGATATAGATATAGATATAGATATAGATATAGATATAGATATAGATATAGATATAGATATAGATATAGATATAGATATAGATATAGATATAGATATAGATATAGATATAGATATAGATATAGATATAGATATAGATATAGATATAGATATAGATATAGATATAGATATAGATATAGATATAGATATAGATATAGATATAGATATAGATATAGATATAGATATAGATATAGATATAGATATAGATATAGATATAGATATAGATATAGATATAGATATAGATATAGATATAGATATAGATATAGATATAGATATAGATATAGATATAGATATAGATATAGATATAGATATAGATATAGATATAGATATAGATATAGATATAGATATAGATATAGATATAGATATTAAGCCGGATCGATTTTGTATGGAGAAAAAAAAAGTCATCCGGACACCGACTCAAAAGTTAGAGGGACTCTTAAAAACTATTTCTGCATCATTTTTTTTTTGGATCGGAGAAATCCCCATGGAGCGGTTTTGGTTCTCCTGAACCCTTTTTTTGGCCAAAAAAATAAGTTTTTTGCCTATAACTTTTTTTTTTCTTCAGAATGCATACCCAAGATAAGCAAAAAAGTAAAGATTGTGATAGTACACAAATATTGGTTAAAAAAAATTTTGAAATTTGTTGTCCTTACAAACTCTTTTGAGACCCCAAAAAATCGATATTTCATCATTTTCGAAAAGGTGTTTTTTTTAAACACCTATAAAATATACATTTTTCGTGGTATTCATATGCATTTAAGCTTATTGATAAAGTATTGAGCTTTTCTTTCCATTGGTATAACGTATGGAGTGGTTTTATCAAAAGTGAGTTCCATGAAAAATACGTATATTGTAGGCGTTAAAAAAAATATTTTCGAAATTCATGCATTTTGTACTGGAGCGCCATCTGGCGTATACTTTTCTAAAAAATGGTTGTCAGAATTCGATTTAGCGTACCTAAAAACTCAAACATACCAAGATTTGTCAAAATCTAACGGTAATTAAGGCAATTAAATAATAATTAAGCTGAAGAATCCTTCTGAATATCAATTTCTCATGTTTTATATAATTGTGGCACTTAGTTTTGGTTAAACTACACCATAAGATATATCAATGGAAAGAAGAGCTCAATATCTTTTCACTAAGCATAAATGCATATGAATTGCTTGAAAAATAAATATTTTATAGGTGTTTAAAAAACACCTTTTCGAAAATGATGCAATATCGATTTTTTGGGGTCTCAAAAGAGTTTGTAAGGACAACAAATTTCAAAATTTTTTTTAACCAATATTTGTGTACTATCACAATCTTTACTTTTTTGCTTATCTTGGGTATGCATTCTGAAGAAAAAAAAAAGTTATAGGCAAAAAACTTAATTTTTTGGCCAAAAAAAGGGTTCAGGAGAACCAAAACCGCTACATGGGGATTTCTCCGATCCAAAAAAAAATGATGCAAAAATAGTTTTTAAGAGTCCCTCTAACTTTTGAGTTGGTGTCCGGCGATATCTAAATTTCGATCCGGCTTAATAAATATAGATAGAGATATAGATATAGATATAGATATAGATATAGATATAGATATAGATATAGATATAGATATAGATATAGATATAGATATAGATATAGATATAGATATAGATATAGATATAGATATAGATATAGATATAGATATAGATATAGATATAGATATAGATATAGATATAGATATAGATATAGATATAGATATAGATATAGATATAGATATAGATATAGATATAGATATAGATATAGATATAGATATAGATATAGATATAGATATAGATATAGATATAGATGTAGATATAGATATAGGTCCCGCAGGGGAGGATCAAAAATTTTGAGATCCTTCGGGCCTAACAACCCCGCGGTCCCCAGTTAACCAAACCCAGGCGCGTCTGTCTCAGATTGAGCGGCTCCCTGGTCTGCGTCTGCGCCGTAGCGGCCGGCAGTTTTTGACCTGTCCGTAGGTATAAACGGAAAAATATTGAAAAAAAAAACAAAAAAAAAAAAAATTATATATATATACCAAAAAAAAGGAAACAATCAAAAAAAAAAAAACAAAAAAAAAAAAACAAAAAAAAAAAAAAAAAAAAAAAAAACAGAAAACAGGAAAAAAAAAAGAGGAAAAAAAAAAAAAAAAAAAAAAAAAAAAAAAAACAATCAAAATGTCCAACAAAACAAAAAACCAATATAAAAAAAACAAAAAAAATAAACAAATAAAAAAAAAAAAAAAAAAAAAAAATAAAACCCAGTAGCGTCTGACCCATATTGGGCGGCTTTCTGGTCTGCGTCTGTACCGTAGCGGTCGGCAGCCTTTAAAACCTGTCCGAAGGTATAAAAGGATATGGGAAGGACACCCTGAAAATAAACCATCTTCGCATAAATGTCTGGTAATAACATTATTACTCCAGGTGGCAGCCACAATAGTGGAAATCCACCCGTGGGAACTCCCACGGTCGGGGCAAGGATTCTGGAGGCCCCAACCAACATTTCAATATTCACTGCTGCAGCGGTGGCATACTCGGCCGCTGCACCAGTTAAAGCTACGAGTAACAGCGATCCCACTGAGAACCCATTTAAAATGAGTTCCAGGATCCAGCGATCGCCAATAAAAGGCACAGCCCGTGGCACCCCAATAGAGCCACAATCGAGAGAGTCGGTGAATACATCATCCACCCAAGAAGCACCAAGCGCCGGAGTTGATGACCCCGTCATCAAAAAGCTGGATAAAGTGAAATCACTTATCCAAGGCCTGGCAGATTTTGTGAAGAGCAAAAATAACGTTCATCACGAAATCAAGAGGCTAATAAACCTGGCAAATCTGGCTTGCGTTGACCTCTCATTCGAAGTACAAGCAGATACTGCGAAAAAACAACAGCAGTATAGTTGTCCGCAATCGCACAATTCAACTGAGCGATTGCACAAAGACTCCCAGACGGATCCGATTTTCAAGAGGATCCCAAAGGCCACTCCTAAAAGAGCAAGCGAATTCAGCAGCGGCTCTCGGAAAACGCCACCAAAGAAGACTCGACTACAGCAGCTGGCTGTCGAGGAGGGCACTCCTAAGCCCATCTCCAACGTGGAAAAACCGTCCACGCAACCCGAAATTTCATCGGGGAAGCGAAAGGTCGAGACTTGGACCAAGGTCGTAAGCAAGGCGAAAAAACGCAAAAAACGTAAAAAATCGCCCCAGAAGCTAGCCAGACCAGATGCCATCGTTGTAGCGAAAGCAGGTGAGCTCTCATATAGCGATATCATCAAGAAGATGAAAGAAGAGAAAGCACTTGAAGGGTTCGGGGAAAACGTCTCAAGAGTTAGACGCACTGAAAAAGGTGAAGTGCTTATTCAGCTTAAGCGGTCCACAACCCAGTCGACTCAGAAGCTAAAAGAAGAGTTCGACATGGTATTTAATGGCCAAGCCGAGACGAGAGCCCTAACAGAGGAGATGCAGGTCGAAATTAAAGACCTGGACGAAGTGACAACATCGGACGATGTGCGAAACGCCGTCCAGAAGTATCTGGGTGAGCCTATAGTGGTGAGCGTGAAGTCACTTCGTAAAGCCTATGCTGGCACACAAACGGCGGTTGTAAGCCTACCTCTGACACAGGCAAGAAAGATGACCGAAACTGGCAAGCTTAAAGTTGGCTGGGTCATATGCAGGGTTCGAGAAAAATTTACTCAAACCAGGTGCTTCAAGTGCCTCGACTTTGGTCATAGCGCAAAAAGCTGCAACAACACTGACCGAAGTAAGTGCTGCATGAAGTGCGGTAAAGAGGGCCACAAGGCGAAAGAGTGTAGTGCGGAGGCAAGCTGCTTTTTATGCATGGCCAAGAAAAGCACAGAGACAAACCACCGTGCCGGAAGCTGGAGATGTCCATCCTTCAAAAAAGCTACGAAGCCTAAGCGAAGATGAGATTCCTGCAGCTTAACCTAAACAACTGCCGGGCAGCGCAAGACCTACTAGCGCAAACGGTCAGAGAACAGTGCACCGATCTTGCAATTCTAAGCGAACCGTATGCCTGCAAAAACCCAGGAGTTTGGGCCTCAGACAACACTGGCAAAGCTGCTGTATGGTCGTGCGGGAGGGACCCCCTCCGTATACACCTTCGTACACGCGCAAACGGCTTTGTTCGAGTCGAGGTAGAGGGTGTTCAGATTGTGAGCTGCTACCTTGCTCCAAGTTTGTCAGTTGAAGAGTTTGGCGAGACCATAGATGCCATAGTTGAGGACGTACAAGGGACTAAGCCAGTTCTAATAGCTGGCGACTTTAACGCTTGGGCTGTAGAATGGGGCAGTCAACGTACAAACCAAAGAGGCTTCATTCTTCTCGAGGCGTTCGCATCACTTGACGTTGTGCTGCTCAATACCGGATTGCAGCACACATTCAGTAGTGCAGTAGGTAGCTCCTTTATTGATCTGACCTTCGCTAGTAGTGAGCTTGGTATTCAGACTGGGTGGATAGTGCAAGATATTTACACGCACAGTGACCACCACGCCATTACATACACGTTAAGTAGACAACATCGTAGCCGAAGGAAAAGTAGCGAAAACAGATCGGCTTATAAAACAGATTCGCTAGATGAAGACATCTTCAGAGTTATGATGGCCGACATTCACCTCGCCGGCACAGCAACCGATATGGCAAGACAAACTACTGACCAAGTCAGGAGAGCTTGCGACGCTTCCATGCTCCTAAGAAGACCAAGCAAACGACAGCGTAGCCCAGTTTACTGGTGGTCCCATGAAATCGCAGAAGCACGCAGAGAATGCATTCAAGCTAGAAGAAGATACTACCGCTCAAGAGGTACCGACAGATTCGAATTTCTTCGCGAATCCTACCGTGTATCCAAAAAATCCTTGAAAAAAGCTATTAATAGGAGCAAGCGCGAGTGCTTTCTGCAGCTATGTGATGAGGCAGAAGCTAGCCCATGGGGAACCGCCTACAAGATAGTAACAAAAAAGCTGAAGGGGTTTAGACAGCCCACTCCTACGGACCCACACCTGCTTGGTAACGTTGTAAGGACTCTCTTCCCGCCACAACCAGCAATTTCGCCCCACGATGCAGATGAAGACGATCTGAATCAAATAGTAAGGGTAAGCACTGACGAGGTGGTGACAATTGCCAAATCCGTGAAGAACGATAAGGCACCAGGGCCAGATGGTATTCCGAACCGTGCGTTAAAACTCGCCATCCTAGAGCAACCGCAGACATTTGTCGAGCTCTTCAACGCCTGTCTAAGGGAAGGCATATTTCCAGCTCAGTGGAAGGCCCAGAGACTAGTGCTCATACCAAAAGGCAGTGCCTCCACGGAAGATCCCTCAAGCTACAGACCAATTTGTCTGCTTGATACATTAGGGAAAATCTTTGAGCGACTATTGTGCAACCGAATTGAAGACGCAATTCAAATAGCCGGAGGGCTATCCAATCGTCAATTTGGGTTTCGGAAACTGCACTCAACGACAGATGCCATAAAGCTTGTCACCACAACTGCGCAGGAAGCTATCGCAGGCACTCGATGGAGGAATGGTGCAAAACAATATTGCCTTGTAGCAACGCTTGATGTACGCAATGCGTTCAACTCAGCTAACTGGAGCAATATTTTGAAAGCTCTTAGGGAGTTTAGAGTACCAAGCTACCTCACGAAAGTTATTGCGAATTATTTCCATGAGAGAGTGCTGCTATATTCAACCAATAGCGGCGCAAGAACGTACAATGTTACTGGTGGCGTTCCACAGGGGTCAGTTCTAGGGCCCCTTCTGTGGAACGTCATGTATGATGGTGTTCTAAGGCTCGAGGTACCTACAGGTGTCAAGATCGTCGGATTCGCGGATGATTTAGCGGTTGTTGTTACAGCTAAACACCTAGAAGAAGTAGAGGCCCTTAGTAGTGTTGCTATTAGCACTATCTACGACTGGCTAAAGTCAGCTGGGCTTAGTTTAGCGGAGCATAAGACGGAGGCGGTGCTTATAAGTAGCCGTAAAAAGTCCGAAATCGCAGTTATAAACGTGCGCGGGACGGAGGTACGCTCAAAACCATTTATTAAGTACCTCGGTGTGCTAATCGACTCTCGACTCTGTTTCAAACAGCACCTAGAGTATGCCCACAGAAAAGCAGCCACTTCATGCCTGGCGCTAGCAAGAATGTTGCCAAATACGCGAGGACCAAAGCAAGCTCGCAGGACACTTCTTCTAAATGTCGTGCGTTCGATTTTGATGTACGCATCAACGGTCTGGGCTGCAGCGATTAAGGTGAAGTCCTACCGTCGAGGAGTAGAGTCGGTGTACAGACTAGGCGCTCTTAGAGTGTGCTGCGCTTTCAGAACAGTGTCTGAGGATGCAGCTCTAGTGCTCGCTAGCTCGATCCCCATCGACCTGTTGGTGGAAGAGGCCCAACCAGGGGCTGTTAGCGAGAGCGCATCCTCTCGTAAAAAACTGGCGCGAGAGAGAAGTATATCCCAGTGGCAGGCACGTTGGGATAGATCGGCGAAGGGACGCTGGACCCATCACCTCATCCCTAACCTTTCCGTGTGGTGTGGTAGAAGTCATGGTTCAGTGAATTTCTACCTCACCCAAATTCTGAGCGGGCACGGTTGCTTTAGAGCATACCTGTATCAATTCAAGCATGCAAGTGACCCCTATTGCACTCATTGCCCTGGTAGCATAGAAGAAGACACTGCACACGTCCTCTTCGAGTGCCCTAGGTTCAACCAAGCAAGAACTGATGCTTCGGTCCGCCTGGGCGAAATGGTGACACCCCAAAACTTGGTGAACCTCATGTTGAGAAGCGAAACCAACTGGTCAGTGGTAAGCTCTTTGTCCAAACGCATAATCGACGAACTTCGAAGAGTCGAGCGTTTTCAAAATAGTTCAGCTTGAGATAGGGAACTATATTCGATGTTTAGGGTTCCCCCCGACCCAGAGTCGACATCAAGTTAAGGAGAAAATTTAGGC
>OY282641.1:67351371-67368871 GCA_958299015.1 Tetanocera ferruginea
AACCAACATTTCAACATTCACTGCTGCAGCGGTGGCATACTCGGCCGCTGCACCAGTTAAAGCTACGAGTAACAGCGATCCCACTGAGAACCCATTTAAAATGAGTTCCAGGATCCAGCGATCGCCAATAAAAGGCACAGCCCGTGGCACCCCAATAGAGCCACAATCGAGAGAGTCGGTGAATACATCATCCACCCAAGAAGCACCAAGCGCCGGAGTTGATGACCCCGTCATCAAAAAGCTGGATAAAGTGAAGTCACTTATCCAAGGCCTGGCAGATTTTGTGAAGAGCAAAAATAACGTTCATCACGAAATCAAGAGATATAGATATAGATATAGATATAGATATAGATATAGATATAGATATAGATATAGATATAGATATAGATATAGATATAGATATAGATATAGATATAGATATAGATATAGATATAGATATAGATATAGATATAGATATAGATATAGATATAGATATAGATATAGATATAGATATAGATATAGATATAGATATAGATATAGATATAGATATAGATATAGATATAGATATAGATATAGATATAGATATAGATATAGATATAGATATAGATATAGATATAGATATAGATATAGATATAGATATAGATATAGATATAGATATAGATATAGATATAGATATAGATATAGATATAGATATAGATATAGATATAGATATAGATATAGATATAGATATAGATATAGATATAGATATAGATATAGATATAGATATAGATATAGATATAGATATAGATATAGATATAGATATAGATATAGATATAGATATAGATATAGATATAGATATAGATATAGATATAGATATAGATATAGATATAGATATAGATATAGATATAGATATAGATATAGATATAGATATAGATATAGATATAGATATAGATATAGATATAGATATAGATATAGATATAGATATAGATATAGATATAGATATAGATATAGATATAGATATAGATATAGATATAGATATAGATATAGATATAGATATAGATATAGATATAGATATAGATATAGATATAGATATAGATATAGATATATATATAGATATAGATAAAGATATAGATATAGATAAAGACATAGTTATAGATATAGATATAGATATAGATATAGATATAGATATAGATATAGATATAGATATAGATATAGATATAGATATAGATATAGATATAGATATAGATATAGATATAGATATAGATATAGATATAGATATAGATATAGATATAGATATAGATATAGATATAGATATAGATATAGATATAGATATAGATATAGATAAAGATATAGATATAGACCCGCAGGGGAGGATCAAAAATTTTGAGATCCTTCGGGCCTAACAACCCCGCGGTCCCCAGTTAACCAAACCCAGGCGCGTCTGTCTCAGATTGAGCGGCTCCCTGGTCTGCGTCTGCGCCGTAGCGGCCGGCAGTTTTTGACCTGTCCGTAGGTATAAACGGAAAAATATTGAAAAAAAAAACAAAAAAAAAAAAAATTATATATATATACCAAAAAAAAGGAAACAATCAAAAAAAAAAAAAAAAACAGAAAACAGGAAAACAAAAAAAAAAAAAAAACCAGAAAACAGGAAAAAAAAAAAAAAAAAGAAAAAAAAAATCAATATGTAAAACAACACAAAAAACCAATATAAAAAAAACAAAAAAAATAAACAAATAAAAAAAAAAAAAAAAAAAAAAAAAAAAAAAATAAAAAAAAAATAAAAAAAAAATAAAACCCAGTAGCGTCTGACCCATATTGGGCGGCTTTCTGGTCTGCGTCTGTACCGTAGCGGTCGGCAGCCTTTAAAACCTGTCCAAAGGTATAAAAGGATATGGGAAGGACACCCTGAAAATAAACCATCTTCGCATAAATGTCTGGTAATAACATTATTACTCCAGGTGGCAGCCACAATAGTGGAAATCCTTCCGTGGGAACTCCCACGGTCGGGGCAAGGATTCTGGAGGCCCCAACCAACATTTCAACATTCACTGCTGCAGCGGTGGCATACTCGGCCGCTGCACCAGTTAAAGCTACGAGTAACAGCGATCCCACTGAGAACCCATTTAAAATGAGTTCCAGGATCCAGCCATCGCCAATAAAAGGCACAGCCCGTGGCACCCCAATAGAGCCACAATCGAGAGAGTCGGTGAATACATCATCCACCCAAGAAGCACCAAGCGCCGGAGTTGATGACCTCGTCATCAAAAAGCTGGATAAAGTGAAGTCACTTATCCAAGGCCTGGCAGATTTTGTGAAGAGCAAAAATAACGTTCATCACGAAATCAAGAGGCTAATAAACCTGGCAAATCTGGCTTGCGTTGACCTCTCATTCGAAGTACAAGCAGATACTGCGAAAAAACAACAGCAGTATAGTTGTCCGCAATCGCACAATTCAACTGAGCGATTGCACAAAGACTCCCAGACGGATCCGATTTTCAAGAGGATCCCAAAGGCCACTCCTAAAAGAGCAAGCGAATTCAGCAGCGGCTCTCGGAAAACGCCACCAAAGAAGACTCGACTACAGCAGCTGGCTGTCGAGGAGGGCACTCCTAAGCCCATCTCCAACGTGGAAAAACCGTCCACGCAACCCGAAATTTCATCGGGGAAGCGAAAGGTCGAGACTTGGACCAAGGTCGTAAGCAAGGCGAAAAAACGCAAAAAACGTAAAAAATCGCCCCAGAAGCTAGCCAGACCAGATGCCATCGTTGTAGCGAAAGCAGGTGAGCTCTCATATAGCGATATCATCAAGAAGATGAAAGAAGAGAAAGCACTTGAAGGGTTCGGGGAAAACGTCTCAAGAGTTAGACGCACTGAAAAAGGTGAAGTGCTTATTCAGCTTAAGCGGTCCACAACCCAGTCGACTCAGAAGCTAAAAGAAGAGTTCGACATGGTATTTAATGGCCAAGCCGAGACGAGAGCCCTAACAGAGGAGATGCAGGTCGAAATTAAAGACCTGGACGAAGTGACAACATCGGACGATGTGCGAAACGCCGTCCAGAAGTATCTGGGTGAGCCTATAGTGGTGAGCGTGAAGTCACTTCGTAAAGCCTATGCTGGCACACAAACGGCGGTTGTAAGCCTACCTCTGACACAGGCAAGAAAGATGACCGAAACTGGCAAGCTTAAAGTTGGCTGGGTCATATGCAGGGTTCGAGAAAAATTTACTCAAACCAGGTGCTTCAAGTGCCTCGACTTTGGTCATAGCGCAAAAAGCTGCAACAACACTGACCGAAGTAAGTGCTGCATGAAGTGCGGTAAAGAGGGCCACAAGGCGAAAGAGTGTAGTGCGGAGGCAAGCTGCTTTTTATGCATGGCCAAGAAAAGCACAGAGACAAACCACCGTGCCGGAAGCTGGAGATGTCCATCCTTCAAAAAAGCTACGAAGCCTAAGCGAAGATGAGATTCCTGCAGCTTAACCTTAACAACTGCCGGGCAGCGCAAGACCTACTAGCGCAAACGGTCAGAGAACAGTGCACCGATCTTGCAATTCTAAGCGAACCGTATGCCTGCAAAAACCCAGGAGTTTGGGCCTCAGACAACACTGGCAAAGCTGCTGTATGGTCGTGCGGGAGGGACCCCCTCCGTATACACCTTCGTACACGCGCAAACGGCTTTGTTCGAGTCGAGGTAGAGGGTGTTCAGATTGTGAGCTGCTACCTTGCCCCAAGTTTGTCAGTTGAAGAGTTTGGCGAGACCATAGATGCCATAGTTGAGGACGTACAAGGGACTAAGCCAGTTCTAATAGCTGGCGACTTTAACGCTTGGGCTGTAGAATGGGGCAGTCAACGTACAAACCAAAGAGGCTTCATTCTTCTCGAGGCGTTCGCATCACTTGACGTTGTGCTGCTCAATACCGGATTGCAGCACACATTCAGTAGTGCAGTAGGTAGCTCCTTTATTGATCTGACCTTCGCTAGTAGTGAGCTTGGTATTCAGACTGGGTGGATAGTGCAAGATATTTACACGCACAGTGACCACCACGCCATTACATACACGTTAAGTAGACAACATCGTAGCCGAAGGAAAAGTAGCGAAAACAGATCGGCTTATAAAACAGATTCGCTAGATGAAGACATCTTCAGAGTTATGATGGCCGACATACACCTCGCCGGCACAGCAACCGATATGGCAAGACAAACTACTGACCAAGTCAGGAGAGCTTGCGACGCTTCCATGCTCCTAAGAAGACCAAGCAAACGACAGCGTAGCCCAGTTTACTGGTGGTCCCATGAAATCGCAGAAGCACGCAGAGAATGCATTCAAGCTAGAAGAAGATACTACCGCTCAAGAGGTACCGACAGATTCGAATTTCTTCGCGAATCCTACCGTGTATCCAAAAAATCCTTGAAAAAAGCTATTAATAGGAGCAAGCGCGAGTGCTTTCTGCAGCTATGTGATGAGGCAGAAGCTAGCCCATGGGGAACCGCCTACAAGATAGTAACAAAAAAGCTGAAGGGGTTTAGACAGCCCACTCCTACGGACCCACACCTGCTTGGTAACGTTGTAAGGACTCTCTTCCCGCCACAACCAGCAATTTCGCCCCACGATGCAGATGAAGACGATCTGAATCAAATAGTAAGGGTAAGCACTGACGAGGTGGTGACAATTGCCAAATCCGTGAAGAACGATAAGGCACCAGGGCCAGATGGTATTCCGAACCGTGCGTTAAAACTCGCCATCCTAGAGCAACCGCAGACATTTGTCGAGCTCTTCAACGCCTGTCTAAGGGAAGGCATATTTCCAGCTCAGTGGAAGGCCCAGAGACTAGTGCTCATACCAAAAGGCAGTGCCTCCACGGAAGATCCCTCAAGCTACAGACCAATTTGTCTGCTTGATACATTAGGGAAAATCTTTGAGCGACTATTGTGCAACCGAATTGAAGACGCAATTCAAATAGCCGGAGGGCTATCCAATCGTCAATTTGGGTTTCGGAAACTGCACTCAACGACAGATGCCATAAAGCTTGTCACCACAACTGCGCAGGAAGCTATCGCAGGCACTCGATGGAGGAATGGTGCAAAACAATATTGCCTTGTAGCAACGCTTGATGTACGCAATGCGTTCAACTCAGCTAACTGGAGCAATATTTTGAAAGCTCTTAGGGAGTTTAGAGTACCAAGCTACCTCACGAAAGTTATTGCGAATTATTTCCATGAGAGAGTGCTGCTATATTCAACCAATAGCGGCGCAAGAACGTACAATGTTACTGGTGGCGTTCCACAGGGGTCAGTTCTAGGGCCCCTTCTGTGGAACGTCATGTATGATGGTGTTCTAAGGCTCGAGGTACCTACAGGTGTCAAGATCGTCGGATTCGCGGATGATTTAGCGGTTGTTGTTACAGCTAAACACCTAGAAGAAGTAGAGGCCCTTAGTAGTGTTGCTATTAGCACTATCTACGACTGGCTAAAGTCAGCTGGGCTTAGTTTAGCGGAGCATAAGACGGAGGCGGTGCTTATAAGTAGCCGTAAAAAGTCCGAAATCGCAGTTATAAACGTGCGCGGGACGGAGGTACGCTCAAAACCATTTATTAAGTACCTCGGTGTGCTAATCGACTCTCGACTCTGTTTCAAACAGCACCTAGAGTATGCCCACAGAAAAGCAGCCACTTCATGCCTGGCGCTAGCAAGAATGTTGCCAAATACGCGAGGACCAAAGCAAGCTCGCAGGACACTTCTTCTCAATGTCGTGCGTTCGATTTTGATGTACGCATCAACGGTCTGGGCTGCAGCGATTAAGGTGAAGTCCTACCGTCGAGGAGTAGAGTCGGTGTACAGACTAGGCGCTCTTAGAGTGTGCTGCGCTTTCAGAACAGTGTCTGAGGATGCATCTCTAGTTCTCGCTAGCTCGATCCCCATCGACCTCTTGGTGGAAGAGGCCCAACCAGGGGCTGTTAGCGAGAGCGCATCCTCTCGTAAAAAACTGGCGCGAGAGAGAAGTATATCCCAGTGGCAGGCACGTTGGGATAGATCGGCGAAGGGACGCTGGACCCATCACCTCATCCCTAACCTTTCCGTGTGGTGTGGTAGAAGTCATGGTTCAGTGAATTTCTACCTCACCCAAATTCTGAGCGGGCACGGTTGCTTTAGAGCATACCTGTATAAATTCAAGCATGCAAGTGACCCCTATTGCACTCATTGCCCTGGTAGCATAGAAGAAGACACTGCACACGTCCTCTTCGAGTGCCCTAGGTTCAACCAAGCAAGAACTGATGCTTCGGTCCGCCTGGGCGAAATGGTGACACCCCAAAACTTGGTGAACCTCATGTTGAGAAGCGAAACCAATTGGTCAGTGGTAAGCTCTTTGTCCAAACGCATAATCGACGAACTTCGAAGAGTCGAGCGTTTTCAAATTAGTTCAGCTTGAGATAGGGAACTATATTCGATGTTTAGGGTTCCCCCCGACCCAGAGTCGACATCAAGTTAAGGAGAAAATTTAGGCTCTTAACTTGACAGTCATCCGACAGGCAAAATTAGTCCATCAGTTTTCAGCTTAGTGCTGTTCCCCCATCCCGCGAAGTTATGCCTTACGGCGGTTCCACGGGATTTATACTGGGTCGAAGATTCAATGCGGAGGTTTAGGTTTAGTGCGTAGGAATCGCACACTCCCACCTGCACGGTGGCGCCTTTTGAAGGTTCCCCCTTCGCGAATAAAATAAAAAAAAAAAAAAAAAAGATATAGATATAGATATAGATATAGATATAGATATAGATATAGATATAGATATAGATATAGATATAGATATAGATATAGATATAGATATAGATATAGATATAGATATAGATATAGATATAGATATAGATATAGATATAGATATAGATATAGATATAGATATAGATATAGATATAGATATAGATATAGATATAGATATAGATATAGATATAGATATAGATATAGATATAGATATAGATATAGATATAGATATAGATATAGATATAGATATAGATATAGATATAGATATAGATATAGATATAGATATAGATATAGATATAGATATAGATATAGATATAGATATAGATATAGATATAGATATAGATATAGATATAGATATAGATATAGATATAGATATAGATATAGATATAGATATAGATATAGATATAGATATAGATATAGATATAGATATAGATATAGATATAGATATAGATATAGATATAGATATAGATATAGATATAGATATAGATATAGATATAGATATAGATATAGATATAGATATAGATATAGATATAGATATAGATATAGATATAGATATAGATATAGATATAGATATAGATATAGATATAGATATAGATATAGATATAGATATAGATATAGATATAGATATAGATATAGATATAGATATAGATATAGATATAGATATAGATATAGATATAGATATAGATATAGATATAGATATAGATATAGATATAGATATAGATATAGATATAGATATAGATATAGATATAGATATAGATATAGATATAGATATTAAGCCGGATCGATTTTGTATGGAGAAAAAAAAAGTCATCCGGACACCGACTCAAAAGTTAGAGGGACTCTTAACAACTATTTCTGCATCATTTTTTTTTGGATCGGAGAAATCCCCATGGAGCGGTTTTGGTTCTCCTGAACCCTTTTTTTGGCCAAAAAATTAAGTTTTTTGCCTATAACTTTTTTTTTTCTTCAGAATGCATACCCAAGATAAGCAAACAAGTAAAGATTGTGATAGTACACAAATAATGGTTAAAAAAAATTTTGAAATTTGTTGTCCTTACAAACTCTTTTGAGACCCCAAAAAATCGATATTTCATCATTTTCGAAAAGGTGTTTTTTTTAAACACCTATAAAATATACATTTTTCGTGGTATTCATATGCATTTAAGCTTATTGAAAAAGTATTGAGCTATTCTTTCCATTGGTATAACGTATGGAGTGGTTTTATCAAAAGTGAGTTCCATGAAATATACGTATATTGTAGGCATTAAAAAAAATATTTTCGAAATTCATGCATTTTGTACTGGAGCGCCATCTGGCGTATACTTTTCTAAAAAATGGTTGTCAGAATTCGATTTAGCGTACCTAAAAACTCAAACATACCAAGATTTGCCAAAATCTAACGGTAATTAAGGCAATTAAATAATAATTAAGCTGAAGAATCCTTCTGAATATCAATTTCTCATGTTTTATATAATTGTGGCACTTAGTTTTGGTTAAACTACACCATAAGATATATCAATGGAAAGAAGAGCTCAATATCTTTTCACTAAGCATAAATGCATATGAATTGCTTGAAAAATAAATATTTTATAGGTGTTTAAAAAACACCTTTTCGAAAATGATGCAATATCGATTTTTTGGGGTCTCAAAAGAGTTTGTAAGGACAACAAATTTCAAAATTTTTTTTAACCAATATTTGTGTACTATCACAATCTTTACTTTTTTGCTTATCTTGGGTATGCATTCTGAAGAAAAAAAAAAGTTATAGGCAAAAAACTTAATTTTTTGGCCAAAAAAAGGGTTCAGGAGAACCAAAACCGCTACATGGGGATTTCTCCGATCCAAAAAAAAATGATGCAAAAATAGTTTTTAAGAGTCCCTCTAACTTTTGAGTTGGTGTCCGGCGATATCTAAATTTCGATCCGGCTTAATAAATATAGATAGAGATATAGATATAGATATAGATATAGATATAGATATAGATATAGATATAGATATAGATATAGATATAGATATAGATATAGATATAGATATAGATATAGATATAGATATAGATATAGATATAGATATAGATATAGATATAGATATAGATATAGATATAGATATAGATATAGATATAGATATAGATATAGATATAGATATAGATATAGATATAGATATAGATATAGATATAGATATAGATATAGATATAGATATAGATATAGATATAGATATAGATATAGATATAGATATAGATATAGATGTAGATATAGATATAGGTCCCGCAGGGGAGGATCAAAAATTTTGAGATCCTTCGGGCCTAACAACCCCGCGGTCCCCAGTTAACCAAACCCAGGCGCGTCTGTCTCAGATTGAGCGGCTCCCTGGTCTGCGTCTGCGCCGTAGCGGCCGGCAGTTTTTGACCTGTCCGTAGGTATAAACGGAAAAATATTGAAAAAAAAAACAAAAAAAAAAAAAATTATATATATATACCAAAAAAAAGGAAACAATAAAAAAAAAAAAACAAGAAAAAAAAACAAAAAAAAAAAAAAAAAAAAAAAAAACAGAAAACAGGAAAAAAAAAGAGGAAAAAAAAAAAAAAAAAAAAAACAATCAAAATGTCCAACAAAACAAAAAACCAATATAAAAAAAACAAAAAAAATAAACAAATAAAAAAAAAAAAAAAAAAAAAAAATAAAACCCAGTAGCGTCTGACCCATATTGGGCGGCTTTCTGGTCTGCGTCTGTACCGTAGCGGTCGGCAGCCTTTAAAACCTGTCCGAAGGTATAAAAGGATATGGGAAGGACACCCTGAAAATAAACCATCTTCGCATAAATGTCTGGTAATAACACTATTACTCCAGGTGGCAGCCACAATAGTGGAAATCCACCCGTGGGAACTCCCACGGTCGGGGCAAGGATTCTGGAGGCCCCAACCAACATTTCAACATTCACTGCTGCAGCGGTGGCATACTCGGCCGCTGCACCAGTTAAAGCTACGAGTAACAGCGATCTCACTGCGAACCCATTTAAAATGAGTTCCAGGATCCAGCGATCGCCAATAAAAGGCACAGCCGGTGGCACCCCAATACAGCCACAATCGAGAGAGTCGATGAATTCATCATCCACCCAAGAAGCACCAAGCGCCGGAGTTGACGACCCCGTCATCAAAAAGCTGGATAAAGTGAAATCACTTATCCAAGGCCTGGCAGATTTTGTGAAGAGCAAAAACAACGTTCATCACGAAATCAAGAGGCTAATAAACCTGGCAAATCTGGCTTGCGTTGACCTCTCATTCGAAGTCCAAGCAGATACTGCGAAAAAACAACAGCAGTATAGTTGCTCGCAATCGCACAATTCAACTGTGCGATTGCATAAAGACTCCCAGACGGATCCGATTTTCAAGAGGATCCCAAAGGCCACTCCTAAAAGAGCAAGCGAATTCAGCAGCGGCTCTCGGAAAACGCCACCAAAGAAGACTCGATTACAGCAGCTGGCTGTCGAGGAGGGCACCCCTAAGCACATCTCCAACGAAGAAAATCCGTCCACGCAACCCGAAATTTCATCGGCGAAGCGCAAGGTCGAGACTTGGACCAAGGTCGTAAGCAAGGCGAAAAAACGCAAAAAACGTAAAAAATCGCCCCAGAAGCTAGCCAGACCAGATGCCATCGTTGTAGCGAAAGCAGGTGAGCTCTCATATAGCGACATCATCAAGAAGATGAAAGAAGAAAAGGCACTTGAAGGGTTCGGTGAAAACGTCTCAAGAGTTAGACGCACTGAAAAAGGTGAAGTGCTTATTCAGCTAAAGCGGTCCACAACCCAGTCGACTCAGAAGCTAAAAGAAGAGTTCGACAAAGTATTCAATGGCCAAGCCGAGACGAGAGCCCTTACAGAGGAGATGCAGGTCGAAATTAAAGACCTGGACGAAGTGACGACATCGGACGATGTGCGAAACGCCGTCCAGAAGTATCTGGGTGAGCCTATAGTGGTGAGCGTGAAGTCACTTCGTAAAGCCTATGCTGGCACACAAACGGCGGTTATAAGCCTACCTCTGACACAGGCAAGAAAGATGACCGAAACCGGAAAGCTTAAAGTTGGCTGGGTCATATGTAGGGTTCGAGAAAAATTTACTCAAACCAGGTGCTACAAGTGCCTCGACTTTGGTCATAGCGCAAAAAGCTGTAACAACACTGACCGAAGTAAGTGCTGCATGAAGTGCGGTAAAGAGGGCCACAAGGCGAAAGAGTGTAGTGCGGAGGCAAGCTGCTTTTTATGCATAGCCAAGAAAAGCACAGAGACAAACCACCGTGCCGGAAGCTGGAGATGTCCATCCTTCAAAAAAGCTACGAAGCCTAAGCGAAGATGAGATTCCTGCAGCTTAACCTTAACAACTGCCGGGCAGCGCAAGACCTACTAGCGCAAACGGTCAGAGAACAGAGCACCGATCTTGCAATTCTAAGCGAACCGTATGCCTGCAAAAACCCAGGAGTTTGGGCCTCAGACAACACTGGCAAAGCTGCCGTATGGTCGTGCGGGAGGGACCCCCTCCGTATACACCTTCGTACACGCGCAAACGGCTTTGTTCGAGTCGAGGTAGAGGGTGTTCAGATTATGAGCTACTACCTTGCCCCAAGTTTGTCAGTTGAAGAGTTTGGCGAGACCATAGATGCCATAGTTGAGGACGTACAAGGGACTAAGCCAGTTCTAATAGCTGGCGACTTTAACGCTTGGGCTGTAGAATGGGGCAGTCAACGTACAAACCAAAGAGGCTTCATTCTTCTCGAGGCGTTCGCATCACTTGACGTGGTGCTGCTCAATACCAGATTGCAGCACACATTTAGTAGTGCAGTAGGTAGCTCCTTTATTGATCTGACCTTCGCTAGTAGTGAGCTTGGTATTCAGACTGGGTGGATGGTGCAAGATATTTACACGCACAGTGACCACCACGCCATTACATACACGTTAAGTAGACAGCATCGTAGCCGAAGGAATAGTAGCGAAAACAGATCTGTTTATAAAACAGATTCACTAGATGAAGACATCTTCAGAGTTATGATGGCCGACATACACCTCGCCGGCACAGCAACCGATATGACAAGACAAACTACTGACCAAGTCAGGAGAGCTTGCGACGCTTCCATGCTCCTAAGAAGACCAAGCAAACGACAGCGCAGTCCAGTTTACTGGTGGTCCCATGAAATCGCAGAAGCACGCAGAGAATGCATTCAAGCTAGAAGAAGATACTACCGCTCAAGAGGTACCGACAGATTCGAATTTCTTCGCGAATCCTGCCGTGTCTCCAAAAAATCCTTGAAAAAACTATTAATAGGAGCAAGCGCGAGTGCTTTCTACAGCTATGTGATGAGGCAGAAGCTAGCCCATGGGGAACCGCCTACAAGATAGTAACAAAAAAGCTGAAGGGGTTTAGACAGCCCACTCCTACGGACCCACACCTGCTTGGTAACGTTGTTAGGACTCTCTTCCCGCCACAACCAGCAATTTCGCCCCACGATGCAGATGAAGACGATCTGAATCAAATGGTAAGGGTAAGCACTGACGAGGTGGTGACAATTGCCAAATCCGTGAAGAACGATAAGGCACCAGGGCCAGATGGTATTCCGAACCGTGCGTTAAAACTCGCCATCTTAGAGCAACCTCAGACATTTGTCGAGCTCTTCAACGCCTGTCTAAGGGAAGGCATATTTCCAGCTCAGTGGAAGGCCCAGAGACTAGTGCTCATACCAAAAGGCAGTGCCTCCACGGAAGATCCCTCAAGCTACAGACCAATTTGTCTGCTTGATACATTAGGGAAAATCTTTGAGCGACTATTGTGCAACCGAATTGAAGACGCAATTCAAATAGCCGGAGGGCTATCCAATCGTCAATTTGGGTTTCGGAAACTGCACTCAACGACAGATGCCATAAAGCTTGTCACCACAACTGCGCAGGAAGCTATCGCAGGCACTCGATGGAGGAATGGTGCAAAACAATATTGCCTTGTAGCAACGCTTGATGTACGCAATGCGTTCAACTCAGCTAACTGGAGCAATATTTTGAAAGCTCTTAGGGAGTTTAGAGTACCAAGCTACCTCACGAAAGTTATTGCGAATTATTTCCATGAGAGAGTGCTGCTATATTCAACCAATAGCGGCGCAAGAACGTACAATGTCACTGGTGGCGTTCCACAGGGGTCAGTTCTAGGGCCCCTTCTGTGGAACGTCATGTATGATGGTGTTCTAAGGCTCGAGGTACCTACAGGTGTCAAGATCGTCGGATTCGCGGATGATTTAGCGGTTGTTGTTACAGCTAAACACCTAGAAGAAGTAGAGGCCCTTAGTAGTGCTGCTATTAGCACTATCTACGACTGGCTAAAGTCAGCCGGGCTTAGCTTAGCGGAACATAAGACGGAGGCGGTGCTTATAAGTAGCCGTAAAAAGTCCGAAATCGCAGTTATAAACGTGCGCGGGACGGAGGTACGCTCAAAACCATTTATTAAGTACCTCGGTGTGCTAATCGACTCTCGACTCTGTTTCAAACAGCACCTAGAGTATGCCCACAGAAAAGCAGCCACTTCATGCCTGGCGCTAGCAAGAATGTTGCCAAATACGCGAGGACCAAAGCAAGCTCGCAGGACACTTCTTCTCAATGTCGTGCGTTCGATTTTGATGTACGCATCAACGGTCTGGGCTGCAGCGATTAAGGTGAAGTCCTACCGTCGAGGAGTAGAGTCGGTGTACAGACTAGGCGCTCTTAGAGTGTGCTGCGCTTTCAGAACAGTGTCTGAGGATGCAGCTCTAGTGCTCGCTAGCTCGATCCCCATCGACCTCTTGGTGGAAGAGGCCCAACCAGGGGCTGTTAGCGAGAGCGCATCCTCTCGTAAAAAACTGGCGCGAGAGAGAAGTATATCCCAGTGGCAGGCACGTTGGGATAGATCGGCGAAGGGACGCTGGACCCATCACCTCATCCCTAACCTTTCCGTGTGGTGTGGTAGAAGTCATGGTTCAGTGAATTTCTACCTCACCCAAATTCTGAGCGGGCACGGTTGCTTTAGAGCATACCTGTATAAATTCAAGCATGCAAGTGACCCCTATTGCACTCATTGCCCTGGTAGCATAGTAGAAGACACTGCACACGTCCTCTTCGAAAGCCCTAGGTTTAACGAAGCAAGAACTGATGCTTCGGTCCGCTTGGGCGAAGTGGTGACACCCCAAAACTTGGTGAACCTCATGTTGAGAAGCGAAACCAACTGGTCAGTGGTAAGCTCCTTGTCCAAACGCTTAATCGACGAACTTCGAAGAGTCGAGCGTTTGCAAAATAGTTCAGCTTGAGATAGGGAACTATATTCGAAGTTTAGGGTTCTCCCCGACCCAGAGTCGACATCAAGTTAAGGAGAAAATTTAGGCTCTTAAATTGACAGTCATCCGACAGACAAAATTAGTCCATCAGTTTCAGCTTAGTGCTGTTCCCCCATCCCGCGAAGTAATGCCTTACGGCGGTTCCACGGGATTCATACTGGGTCGAAGATTCAATGCGGAGGTTTAGGTTTAGTGCGTAGGAATCGCACACTCCCACCTGCACGGTGGGGCCTTTTGAAGGTTCCCCCTTCGCGAATAAAATAAAAAAAAAAATAAAAAAAAAAAAAAAAAAAAGTTATAGATATAGATATAGATATAGATATAGATATAGATAAAGATATAGATATAGATATAGATATAGATATAGATATAGATATAGATATAGATATAGATATAGATATAGATATAGACATAGATATAGACATAGTTATAGATATAGATATAGATATAGATATAGATATAGGTATAGATATAGATATAGATATAGATATAGATATAGATATAGATAAAGATATAGATATAGATATAGATATAGATATAGATATAGATATAGATATAGATATAGATATAGATAAAGATATAGATATAGATATTGATATAGATATAGATATAGATATAGATAAAGATATAGATATAGATATAGATATAGATATAGATATAGATATAGATATAGATATAGATATAGATATAGATATAGTTATAGATATAGATATAGATATAGATATAGATATAGATATAGATTTAGATTTAGATATAGATATAGATATAGATATAGATATAGATATAGATATAGATATAGATATAGATATAGATAAAGATATAGATATAGATATAGATATAGATATAGATATAGATATAGATATAGATATAGATATAGATATAGACATAGATATAGACATAGTTATAGATATAGATATAGATATAGATATAGATATAGGTATAGATATAGATATAGATATAGATATAGATATAGATATAGATAAAGATATAGATATAGATATAGATATAGATATAGATATAGATATAGATATAGATATAGATATAGATATAGATAAAGATATAGATATAGATAAAGATATAGATATAGATATAGATATAGATATAGATATAGATATAGATATAGATATAGATATAGATATAGATATAGATATAGATATAGATAAAGATATAGATATAGATATAGATATAGATATAGATATAGATATAGATATAGATTTTTTTTTTTTTTTTTTTTTATTCGCGAAGGGGGAACCTTCAAAAGGCGCCACCGTGCAGGTGGGAGTGTGCGATTCCTACGCACTAAACCTAAACCTCCGCATTGAATCTTCGACCCAGTATAAATCCCGTGGAACCGCCGTAAGGCATAACTTCGAGGGATGGGGGAACAGCACTAAGCTGAAAACTGATGGACTAATTTTGTCTGTCGGATGACTGTCAAGTTAAGAGCCTAAATTTTCTACTTAACTTGATGTCGACTCTGGGTCGGGGGGAACCCTAAACATCGAATATAGTTCCCTATCTCAAGCTGAACTATTTTGAAAACGCTCGACTCTTCGAAGTTCGTCGATTATGCGTTTGGACAAAGAGCTTACCACTGACCAGTTGGTTTCGCTTCTCAACATGAGGTTCACCAAGTTTTGGGGTGTCACCATTTCGCCCAGGCGGACCGAAGCATCAGTTCTTGCTTGGTTGAACCTAGGGCACTCGAAGAGGACGTGTGCAGTGTCTTCTTCTATGCTACCAGGGCAATGAGTGCAATAGGGGTCACTTGCATGCTTGAATTTATACAGGTATGCTCTAAAGCAACCGTGCCCGCTCAGAATTTGGGTGAGGTAGAAATTCACTGAACCATGACTTCTACCACACCACACGGAAAGGTTAGGGATGAGGTGATGGGTCCAGCGTCCCTTCGCCGATCTATCCCAACGTGCCTGCCACTGGGATATACTTCTCTCTCGGGCCAGTTTTTTACGAGAGGATGCGCTCTCGCTAACAGCCCCTGGTTGGGCCTCTTCCACCAAGAGGTCGATGGGGATCGAGCTAGCGAGCACTAGAGCTGCATCCTCAGACACTGTTCTGAAAGCGCAGCACACTCTAAGAGCGCCTAGTCTGTACACCGACTCTACTCCTCGACGGTAGGACTTCACCTTAATCGCTGCAGCCCAGACCGTTGATGCGTACATCAAAATCGAACGCACGACATTGAGAAGAAGTGTCCTGCGAGCTTGCTTTGGTCCTCGCGTATTTGGCAACATTCTTGCTAGCGCCAGGCATGAAGTGGCTGCTTTTCTGTGGGCATACTCTAGGTGCTGTTTGAAACAGAGTCGAGAGTCGATTAGCACACCGAGGTACTTAATAAATGGTTTTGAGCGTACCTCCGTCCCGCGCACGTTTATAACTGCGATTTCGGACTTTTTACGGCTACTTATAAGCACCGCCTCCGTCTTATGCTCCGCTAAACTAAGCCCAGCTGACTTTAGCCAGTCGTAGATAGTGCTAATAGCAACACTACTAAGGGCCTCTACTTCTTCTAGGTGTTTAGCTGTAACAACAACCGCTAAATCATCCGCGAATCCGACGATCTTGACACCTGTAGGTACCTCGAGCCTTAGAACACCATCATACATGACGTTCCACAGAAGGGGCCCTAGAACTGACCCCTGTGGAACGCCACCAGTGACATTGTACGTTCTTGCGCCGCTATTGGTTGAATATAGCAGCACTCTCTCATGGAAATAATTCGCAATAACTTTCGTGAGGTAGCTTGGTACTCTAAACTCCCTAAGAGCTTTCAAAATATTGCTCCAGTTAGCTGAGTTGAACGCATTGCGTACATCAAGCGTTGCTACAAGGCAATATTGTTTTGCACCATTCCTCCATCGAGTGCCTGCGATAGCTTCCTGCGCAGTTGTGGTGACAAGCTTTATGGCATCTGTCGTTGAGTGCAGTTTCCGAAATCCAAATTGACGATTGGATAGCCCTCCGGCTATTTGAATTGCGTCTTCAATTCGGTTGCACAATAGTCGCTCAAAGATTTTCCCTAATGTATCAAGCAGACAAATTGGTCTGTAGCTTGAGGGATCTTCCGTGGAGGCACTGCCTTTTGGTATGAGCACTAGTCTCTGGGCCTTCCACTGAGCTGGAAATATGCCTTCCCTTAGACAGGCGTTGAAGAGCTCGACAAATGTCTGCGGTTGCTCTAAGATGGCGAGTTTTAACGCACGGTTCGGAATACCATCTGGCCCTGGTGCCTTATCGTTCTTCACGGATTTGGCAATTGTCACCACCTCGTCAGTGCTTACCCTTACTATTTGATTCAGATCGTCTTCATCTGCATCGTGGGGCGAAAATGCTGGTTGTGGCGGGAAGAGAGTCCTTACAACGTTACCAAGCAGGTGTGGGTCCGTAGGAGTGGGCTGTCTAAACCCATTCAGCTTTTTTGTTACTAAGATATA
>OY282641.1:67371371-67373871 GCA_958299015.1 Tetanocera ferruginea
AGTTGGTTTCGCTTCTCAACATGAGGTTCACCAAGTTTTGGGGTGTCACCACTTCGCCCAGGCGGACCGAAGCATCAGTTCTTGCTTCGTTGAACCTAGGGCACTCGAAGAGGACGTGTGCAGTGTCTTCGTCTATGCTACCAGGGCAATGAATGCAATAGGGGTCACTTGCATGCTTGAATTTATACAGGTATGCTTTAAAGCAACCGTGCCCGCTCAGAATTTGAGTGAGGTAGAAATTCACTGAACCATGACTTCTACCACACCACACGGAAAGGTTAGGGATGAGGTGATGGGTCCAGCGTCCCTTCGCCGATCTATCCCAACGTGTCTGCCACTGGGATATACTTCTCTCTCGCGCCAGTTTTTTACGAGAGGATGCGCTCTCGCTAACAGCTCCTGGTTGGGCCTCTTCCACCAAGAGGTCGATGGGGATCGAGCTAGCGAGCACTAGAGCTGCATCCTCAGACACTGTTTTGAAAGCGCAGCACACTCTAAGAGCGCCTAGTCTGTACACCGACTCTACTCCTCGACGGTAGGACTTCACCTTAATCGCTGCAGCCCAGACCGTTGATGCGTACATCAAAATCGAACGCAGGACATTGAGAAGAAGTTTCCTGCGAGCTTGCTTTGGTCCTCGTGTATTTGGCAACATTCTTGCTAGCGCCAGGCATGAAGTGGCTGCTTTTCTGTGGGCATACTCTAGGTGCTGTTTGAAACAGAGTCGAGAGTCGATTAGCACACCGAGGTACTTAATAAATGGTTTTGAGCGTACCTCCGTCCCGCGCACGTTTATAACTGCGATTTCGGACTTTTTACGGCTACTTATAAGCACCGCCTCCGTCTTATGTTCCGCTAAACTAAGCCCGACTGACTTTAGCCAGTCGTAGATAGTGCTAATAGCAGCACTACTAAGGGCCTCTACTTCTTCTAGGTGTTTAGCTGTAACAACAACCGCTAAATCATCCGCGAATCCGACGATCTTGACACCTGTAGGTACCTCGAGCCTTAGAACACCATCATACATGACGTTCCACAGAAGGGGCCCTAGAACTGACCCCTGTGGAACGCCACCAGTGACATTGTACGTTCTTGCGCCGCTATTGGTTGAATATAGCAGCACTCTCTCATGGAAATAATTAGCAATAACTTTCGTGAGGTAGCTTGGTACTCTAAACTCCCTAAGAGCTTTCAAAATATTGCTCCAGTTAGCTGAGTTGAACGCATTGCGTACATCAAGCGTTGCTACAAGGCAATATTGTTTTGCACCATTCATCCATCGAGTGCCTGCGATAGCTTCCTGCGCAGTTGTGGTGACAAGGTTTATGGCATCTGTCGTTGAGTGCAGTTTTCGAAACCCAAATTGACGATTGGATAGCCCTCCGGCTATTTGAATTGCGTCTTCAATTCGGTTGCACAACAGTCGTTCAAAGATTTTCCCTCATGTATCAAGCAGGCAAATTGGTCTGTAGCTTGAGGGATCTTCCGTGGAGGCACTGCCTTTTGGTATGAGCACTAGTCTCTGGGCCTTCCACTGAGCTGGAAATATGCCTTCCCTTAGACAGGCGTTGAAGAGCTCGACAAATGTCTGAGGTTGCTCTAAGATGGCGAGTTTTAACGCACGGTTCGGAATACCATCTGGCCCTGGTGCCTTATCGTTCTTCACGGATTTGGCAATTGTCACCAACTCGTCAGTGCTTACCCTTACCATTTGATTCAGATCGTCTTCATCTGCATCGTGGGGCAAAATTGCTGGTTGTGGCGGGAAGAGAGTCCTTACAACGTTACCAAGTAGGTGTGGGTCCGTAGGAGTGGGCTGTCTAAACCCCTTCAGCTTTTTTGTTACAAGCTTGTAGGCGGTTCCCCATGGGCTAGCTTCTGCCTCATCACATAGCTGCAGAAAGCACTCGCGCTTGCTCCTATTTATAGCTTTTTTCAAGGATTTTTTGGAGACACGGTAGGATTCGCGAAGAAATTCGAATCTGTCGGTACCTCTTGAGCGGTAGTATCTTCTTCTAGCTTGAATGCATTCTCTGCGTGCTTCTGCGATTTCATGGGACCACCAGTAAACTGGACTGCGCTGTCGTTTGCTTGGTCTTCTTAGGAGCATGGAAGCGTCGCAAGCTCTCCTGACTTGGTCAGTAGTTTGTCTTGCCATATCGGTTGCTGTGCCGGCGAGGTGTATGTCGGCCATCATAACTCTGAAGATGTCTTCATCTAACGAATCTGTTTTATAAACAGATCTGTTTTCGCTACTATTCCTTCGGCTACGATGCTGTCTACTTAACGTGTATGTAATGGCGTGGTGGTCACTGTGCGTGTAAATATCTTGCACCATCCACCCAGTCTGAATACCAAGCTCACTACTAGCGAAGGTCAGATCAATAAAGGAGCTACCTACTGCACTACTAAATGTGTGCTGCAATCCGGTATTGAGCAGCACCACGTCAAGTGATGCGAACGCCTCGAGAAGAATGAAGCCTCTTTGGTTTGTACGTTG
>OY282641.1:67378871-67398871 GCA_958299015.1 Tetanocera ferruginea
GCAGGTCGAAATTAAAGACCTGGACGAAGTGACAACATCGGACGATGTGCGAAACGCCGTCCAGAAGTATCTGGGTGAGCCTATAGTGGTGAGCATGAAGTCACTTCGTAAAGCCTGTGCTGGCACACAAACGGCGGTTGTAAGCCTACCTCTGACACAGGCAAGAAAGATGACCGAAACTGGCAAGCTTAAAGTTGGCTGGGTCATATGTAGGGTTCGAGAAAAATTTACTCAAACCAGGTGCTTCAAGTGCCTCGACTTTGGTCATAGCGCAAAAAAGCTGCAACAACACTGACCGAAGTAAGTGCTGCATGAAGTGCGGTAAAGAGGGCCACAAGACGAAAGAGTGTAGTGCGGTGGCACAGAGACAAAGCACCGTGCCGGAAGCTGGAGATGTCCATCCTTCAAAAAAGCTACGAAGCCTAAGCGAAGATGAGATTCCTGCAGCTTAACCTTAACAACTGCCGGGCAGCGCAAGACCTACTAGCGCAAACGGTCAGAGAACAGAGCACCGATCTTGCAATTCTAAGCGAACCGTATGCCTGCAAAAACCCAGGAGTTTGGGCCTCAGACAAAACTGGCAAAGCTGCTGTATGGTCGTGCGGGAGGGACCCCCTCCGTAAACACCTTCGTACACGCGCAAACGGCTTTGTTAGAGTCGAGGTAGAGGGTGTTCAGATTGTGAGCTGCTACCTTGCCCCAAGTTTGTCAGTTGAAGAGTTTAGCGAGACCATAGATGCCATAGTTGAGGACGTACAAGGGACTAAGCCAGTTCTAATAGCTGGCGACTTTAACGCTTGGGCTGTAGAATGGGGCAGTCAACGTACAAACCAAAGAGGCTTCATTCTTCTCGAGGTGTTCGCATCACTTGACGTGATGCTGCTCAATACCGGATTGCACACATTCAGTAGTGCAGTAGGTAGCTCCTTTATTGATCTGACCTTCGATAGTAGTGAGCTTGGTATTCAGACTGGGTGGATGGTGCAAGATATTTACACGCACAGTGACCACCACGCCATTACATACACGTTAAGTAGACAACATCGTAGCCGAAGGAATAGTAGCGAAAACAGATCTGCTTATAAAACAGATTCGCTAGATGAAGACATCTTCAGAGTTATGATGGCCGACATACACCTCGCCGGCACAGCAACCGATATGGCAAGACAAACTACTGACCAAGTCAGGAGAGCTTGCGACGCTTCCATGCTCCTAAGAAGACCAAGCAAACGACAGCGCAGCCCAGTTTACTGGTGGTCCCATGAATTCGCAGAAGCACGCAGAGAATGCATTCAAGCTAGAAGAAGATACTACCGCTCAAGAGGTACCGACAGATTCTAATTTCTTCGCGAATCCTACCGTATATCCAAAAAATCCTTGAAAAAAGCTATTAATAGGAGCAAGCGCGAGTGCTTTCTACAGCTATGTGATGAGGCAGAAGCTAGCCCATGGGGAACCGCCTACAAGCTTGTAACAAAAAAGCTGAAGGGGTTTAGACAGCCCACTGTTACGGACCCACATCTGCTTGGTAACGTTGTAAGGCCTCTCTTCCCGCCACAACCAGCAATTTTGCCCAACGATGCAGATGAAGACGATCTGAATCAAATAGTAAGGGTAAGAACTGACGAGATGGTGACAATTGCCAAATCCGTGAAGAACGATAAGGCACCAGGGCCTGATGGTATTCCTAACCGTGCGTTAAAACTCGCCATCTTAGAGCAACCTCAGACATTTGTCGAGCTCTTCAACGCCTGTCTAAGGGAAGGCATATTTCCAGTTCAGTGGAAGGCTCATACCAAAAGGCAGTGCCTCCACGGAAGATCCCTCAAGCTACAGACCAATTTGTCTGCTTGATACATTAGGGAAAATCTTTGAGCGACTATTGTGCAACCGAATTGAAGACGCAATTCAAATAGCCGGAGGGCTATCCAATCGTCAATTTGGGTTTCGGAAACTGCACTCAACGACAGATGCCATAAAGCTTGTCACCACAACTGCGCAGGAAGCTATCGCAGGCACTCGATGGAGGAATGGTGCAAAACAATATTGCCTTGTAGCAACGCTTGATGTACGCAATGCGTTCAACTCAGCTAACTGGAGCAATATTTTGAAAGCTCTTAGGGAGTTTAGAGTACCAAGATACCTCACGAAAGTTATTGCGAATTATTTCCATGAGAGAGTGCTGCTATATTCAACCAATAGCGGCGCAAGAACGTACAATGTCACTGGTGGCGTTCCACAGGGGTCAGTTCTAGGGCCCCTTCTGTGGAACGTCATGTATGATGGTGTTCTAAGGCTCGAGGTACCTACAGGTGTCAAGATCGTCGGATTCGCGGATGATTTAGCGGTTGTTGTTACAGCTAAACACCTAGAAGAAGTAGAGGCCCTTAGTAGTGCTGCTATTAGCACTATCTACGACTGGCTAAAGTCAGCTGGGCTTAGTTTAGCGGAGCATAAGACGGAGGCGGTGCTTATAAGTAGCCGTAAGAAGTCCGAAATCGCAGTTATAAACGTGCGCGGGACGGAGGTACGCTCAAAACCATTTATTAAGTACCTCGGTGTGCTAATCGACTCTCGACTCTGTTTCAAACAGCACCTAGAGTATGCCCACAGAAAAGCAGCCACTTCATGCCTGGCGCTAGCAAGAATGTTGCCAAATACACGAGGACCAAAGCAAGCTTGCAGGACACTTCTTCTCAATGTCGAGCGTTCGATTTTGATGTACGCATCAACGGTCTGGGCTGCAGCGATTAAGGTGAAGTCCTACCGTCGAGGAGTAGAGTCAGTGTACAGACTAGGCGCTCTTACAGTGTGCTGCACTTTCAGAACAGTGTCTGAGGATGCAGCTCTAGTGCTCGCTAGCTCGATCCCATCGACCTCTTGGTGGAAGAGGCCCAACCAGGAGCTGTAAGCGAGAGCGCATCCTCTCGTAAAAAACTGGCGCGAGAGAGAAGTATATCCCAGCGGCAGGCACGTTGGGATAGATCGGCGAAGGGACGCTGGACCCATTACCTCATCCCTAACCTTTCCGTGTGGTGTGGTAGAAGTCATGGTTCAGTGAATTTCTACCACACCCAAATTCTGAGCGGGCACTGTTGCTTTAGAGCATACCTGTATAAATTCAAGCATGCAAGTGACCCCTATTGCACTCATTGCCCTGGTAGCATAGTAGAAGACACTGCACACGTCCTCTTCGAATGCCCTAGGTTTAAGGAAGCAAGAACTGATGCTTCGGTCCGCCTGGGCGAAGTGGTGACACCCCAAAACTTGGTGAACCTCATGTTGAGAAGCGAAACCAACTGGTCAGTGGTAAGCTCCTTGTCCAAACGCATAATCGACGAACTTCGAAGAGTCGAGCGTTTGCAAAATAGTTCAGCGTGAGATAGGGAACTATATTCGATGTTTAGGGTTCTCCCCGACCCAGAGTCGACATCAAGTAAAGGAGAAAATTTAGGCTCTTAAAACCTAAACCTCCGCATTGAATCTTCGACCCAGTATGAATCCCGTGGAACCGCCGTAAGGCATAACTTCGCGGGATGGGGGAACAGCACTAAGCTGAAAACTGACGGACTAATTTTGCCTGTCAGTTGACTGTCAAGTTAAGAGCCTAAAACTAAAATTATGTTTTTTAATGTGGCTGGAAAAGACAACAAACTCCCTTCATTTACTTTTCACTCTGGAAAGTGCAAAAAATATTTTATTTGCAAAGAAATTTGTAATTCGTCGAATTTTATGCAGACACATGACTCCCCTGGTAACTGTTCCATGAATTGTTTTTCGATTGATTGTGTAAAAACGTTTAAATACCTTGGTGTCACATTGGATTGGAAAATGAATTGGTTAGATCATTCTATTGCTCTAAAAAAATACTTAGCTTCAGCTATCAGGCAACTATATCACTTGAAGTCTTATTGTTCAACTGAATTACTTAAATGTTTATATTTTGGGATATTTCATTCTAAGTTAGAATATGGGTTAACTTGCTGGGGTGGAACGCACCTGAATAAAATTAAACCTTTACTTACTGTCCAGAAGCACGTTATAAGAATTATATGTAAAAAAAGTATTCGTGAAAGTAGTTTTCCTCTGTTTAAAAACTTGAACATCCTTCCTATTAAACATCTTTATTATTTTAAAGTACTGAAAATGTTTTTTATAAGATCTGGTTATCTTGCAAATAGAAATTATATGAATTATAACTTAAGAATAAATAATCAAAGCTTGGCATTAGTCCCACCGCATAACCTGCAACATTTTTTTAACTTTTTCAGTTCGGTTGGTCCAAGACTGTTCAATCGTCTTCCTTATTATGTCAGGTGTCTTCGTAATAAATATGTTTTTTTAAAAGAAGTGAAATCATGGCTCTTGAATTTATCTTATGCAAGCGTTAATATGCTTATTGATGTAATGAATTAATTATTAATAAGATCTTTTTTGGTAAATTATTTTTGAAATTTTAAATTAATATTAATATAGTCAAAACATTTCTTTTTCTATTTTTCTTAATTATCAAACTTAAATTAAAAATATTTTTCAGTCAATTCTTTGATATAATGACCCCACAAAATGTCCTAATGTTTATCTGAATAGTATATGTTAATCCGCATTCGCCTCTATTTCCTTTGGAAGTACAGAATGTGGACTTATTGTTTTAGATCAATTTATAAAAATTTGTATTTTATTGATAAATTGTAATTTAGATTAAGTGCCTTGTATCAAAACAAACAATAAAAATATCTATCTATCTATCTATCTAAATTTTCTCCTTAACTTGCTGTCAACTCTGGGTCGGGGAGAACCCTAAACATCGAATATAGTTCCCTATCTCACGCTGAACTATTTTGCAAACGCTCGACTCTTCGAAGTTCGTCGATTATGCGTTTGGACAAGGAGCTTACCACTGACCAGTTGGTTTCGCTTCTCAACATGAGGTTCACCAAGTTTTGGGGTGTCACCACTTCGCCCAGGCGGACCGAAGCATCAGTTCTTGCTTCGTTAAACCTAAAGGGCATTCGAAGAGGACGTGTGCAGTGTCTTCTACTATGCTACCAGGGCAATGAGTGCAATAGGGGTCACTTGCATGCTTGAATTTATACAGGTATGCTCTAAAGCAACAGTGCCCGCTCAGAATTTGGGTGAGGTAGAAATTCACTGAACCATGACTTCTACCACACCACACGGAAAGGTTAGGGATGAGGTAATGGGTCCAGCGTCCCTTCGCCGATCTATCCCAACGTGCCTGCCGCTGGGATATACTTCTCTCTCGCGCCAGTTTTTTACGAGAGGATGCGCTCTCGCTAACAGCTCCTGGTTGGGCCTCTTCCACCAAGAGGTCGATGGGATCGAGCTAGCGAGCACTAGAGCTGCATCCTCAGACACTGTTCTGAAACCGCAGCACACTCTAAGAGCGCCTAGTCTGTACACTGACTCTACTCCTCGACGGTAGGACTTCACCTTAATCGCTGCAGCCCAGACCGTTGATGCGTACATCAAAATCGAACGCTCGACATTGAGAAGAAGTGTCCTGCGAGCTTGCTTTGGTCCTCGTGTATTTGGCAACATTCTTGCTAGCGCCAGGCATGAATTGGCTGCTTTTCTGTGGGCATACTCTAGGTGCTGTTTGAAACAGAGTCGAGAGTCGATTAGCACACCGAGGTACTTAATAAATGGTTTTGAGTGTACCTCCGTCCCGCGCACGTTTATAATTGCGATTTCGGACTTTTTACGGCTACTAATAAGCACCGCCTCCGTCTTATGTTCCGCTAAACTAAGCCCAGCTGACTTTAGCCAGTCGTAGATAGTGCTAATAGCAACACTACTAAGGGCCTCTACTTCTTCTAGGTGTTTAGCTGTAACAACAGCCGCTAAATCATCCGCGAATCCGACGATCTTGACACCTGTAGGTACCTCGAGCCTTAGAACACCATCATACATGACGTTCCACAGAAGGGGCCCTAGAACTGACCCCTGTGGAACGCCACCAGTGACATTGTACGTTCTTGCGCCGCTATTGGTTGAATATAGCAGCACTCTCTCATGGAAATAAGAGATAACTCTCTCATCGCAATAACTTTCGTGAGGTATCTTGGTACTCTAAACTCCCTAAGAGCTTTCAAAATATTGCTCCAGTTAGCTGAGTTGAACGCATTGCGTACATCAAGCGTTGCTACAAGGCAATATTGTTTTGCACCATTCTTCCATCGAGTGCCTGCGATAGCTTCCTGCGCAGTTGTGGTGACAAGGTTTATGGCATCTGTCGTTGAGTGCAGTTTCCGAAACCCAAACTGACGATTGGATAGCCCTCCGGCTATTTGAATTGCGTCTTCAATTCGGTTGCACAACAGTCGCTCAAAGATTTTCCCTAATGTATCAAGCAGACAAATTGGTCTGTAGCTTGAGGGATCTTCCGTGGAGGCACTGCCTTTTGGTATGAGCACTAGTCTCTGGGCCTTCCACTGAACTGGAAATATGCCTTCCCTTAGACAGGCGTTGAAGAGCTCGACAAATGTCTGAGGTTGCTCTAAGATGGCGAGTTTTAACGCACGGTTAGGAATACCATCAGGCCCTGGTGCCTTATCGTTCTTCACGGATTTGGCAATTGTCACCATCTCGTTAGTTCTTACCCTTACTATTTGATTCAGATCGTCTTCATCTGCATCGTGGGGCAAAATTGCTGGTTGTGGCGGGAAGAGAGGCCTTACAACGTTACCAAGCAGATGTGGGTCCGTAACAGTGGGCTGTCTAAACCCCTTCAGCTTTTTTGTTACAAGCTTGTAGGCGGTTCCCCATGGGCTAGCTTCTGCCTCATCACATAGCTGCAGAAAGCACTCGCGCTTGCTCCTATTAATAGCTTTTTTCAAGGATTTTTTGGATATACGGTAGGATTCGCGAAGAAATTAGAATCTGTCGGTACCTCTTGAGCGGTAGTATCTTCTTCTAGCTTGAATGCATTCTCTGCGTGCTTCTGCGAATTCATGGGACCACCAGTAAACTGGGCTGCGCTGTCGTTTGCTTGGTCTTCTTAGGAGCATGGAAGCGTCGCAAGCTCTCCTGACTTGGTCAGTAGTTTGTCTTGCCATATCGGTTGCTGTGCCGGCGAGGTGTATGTCGGCCATCATAACTCTGAAGATGTCTTCATCTAGCGAATCTGTTTTATAAGCAGATCTGTTTTCGCTACTATTCCTTCGGCTACGATGTTGTCTACTTAACGTGTATGTAATGGCGTGGTGGTCACTGTGCGTGTAAATATCTTGCACCATCCACCCAGTCTGAATTCCAAGCTCACTACTATCGAAGGTCAGATCAATAAAGGAGCTACCTACTGCACTACTGAATGTGTGCAATCCGGTATTGAGCAGCATCACGTCAAGTGATGCCAACACCTCGAGAAGAATGAAGCCTCTTTGGTTTGTACGTTGACTGCCCCATTCCAAAGCCCAAGCGTTAAAGTCGCCAGCTATTAGAACTGGCTTAGTCCCTTGTACGTCCTCAACTATGGCATCTATGGTCTCGCTAAACTCTTCAACTGACAAACTTGGGGCAAGGTAGCAGCTCACAATCTGAACACCCTCTACCTCGACTCGAACAAAGCCGTTTGCGCGTGTACGAAGGTGTATACGGAGGGGGTCCCTCCCGCACGACCATACAGCAGCTTTGCCAGTTTTGTCTGAGGCCCAAACTCCTGGGTTTTTGCAGGCATACGGTTCGCTTAGAATTGCAAGATCGGTGCTCTGTTCTCTGACCGTTTGCGCTAGTAGGTCTTGCGCTGCCCGGCAGTTGTTAAGGTTAAGCTGCAGGAATCTCATCTTCGCTTAGGCTTCGTAGCTTTTTTGAAGGATGGACATCTCCAGCTTCCGGCACGGTGCTTTGTCTCTGTGCCACCGCACTACACTCTTTCGTCTTGTGGCCCTCTTTACCGCACTTCATGCAGCACTTACTTCGGTCAGTGTTGTTGCAGCTTTTTTGCGCTATGACCAAAGTCGAGGCACTTGAAGCACCTGGTTTGAGTAAATTTTTCTCGAACCCTACATGTGACCCAGCCAACTTTAAGCTTGCCAGTTTCGGTCATCTTTCTTGCCTGTGTCAGAGGTAGGCTTACAACCGGCGTTTGTGTGCCAGCATAGGCTTTACGAAGTGACTTCACGCTCACCACTATAGGCTCACCCAGATACTTCTGGACGGCGTTTCGCACATCGTCCGATGTTGTCACTTCGTCCAGGTCTTTAATTTCGACCTGCATCTCCTCTGTAAGGGCTCTCGTCTCGGCTTGGCCATTAAATACCGTGTCGAACTCTTCTTTTAACTTCTGAGTCGACTGGGTTGTGGACCGCTTAAGCTGAATAAGCACTTCACTTTTTTCAGTGCGTCTTACTCTTGAGACGTTTTCACCGAACCTTTCAAGTGGCTTTTCTTCTTTCATCTTCTTGATGATGTCGCTATATGAGAGCTCACCTGTTTTCGCTACGACGATGGCATCTGGTCTGGCTAGCTTCTGGGGCGATTTTTTACGTATTTTGCGTTTTTTCGCCTTGCTTACGGCCTTGGTCCAAGTCTCGACCTTGCGCTTCGCCGATGAAATTTCAGGTTGCGTGGACGGATTTTCCACGTTGGAGATGGGCTTAGGAGTGCCCTCCTCAACAGCCAGCTGCTGTAATCGAGTCTTCTTTGTTGGCGTTTTCCGAGAGCCGCTGCTGAATTCGCTTGCTCTTTTAGGAGTGGCCTTTGGGATCCTCTTGAAAATCGGATCCGTCTGGGAGTCTTTATGCAATCGCACAGTTGAATTGTGCGATTGCGAACAACTATACTGCTGTTGTTTTTTCGCAGTATCTGCTTGGACTTCGAATGAGAGGTCAACGCAAGCCAGATTTGCCAGGTTTATTAGCCTCTTGATTTCGTGGTGAACGTTGTTTTTGCTCTTCACAAAATCTGCCAGGCCTTGGATAAGTGATTTCACTTCATCCAGCTTTTTGATGACGGGGTCGTCAACTCCGGCGCTTGGTGCTTCTTGGGTGGATGATGTATTCACCGACTCTCTCGATTGTGGCTCTATTGGGGTGCCACCGGCTGTGCCTTTTATTGGCGATCGCTGATTCCTGGAACTCATTTTAAATGGGTTCTCAGTGGGATCGCTGTTACTCGTAGCTTTAACTGGTGCAGCGGCCGAGTATGCCACCGCTGCAGCAGTGAACGTTGAAATGTTGGTTGGGGATTCCAGAATCCTTGCCCCGACCGTGGGAGTTCCCACGGGTGGATTTCCACTATTGTGGCTGCCACCTGGAGTAATAGTGTTATTACCAGACATTTATGCGATGATGGTTTATTTTCAGGGTGTCCTTCCTATATCCTTTTATACCTTCGGACAGGTTTTAAAGACTGCCGACCGCTACGGAACAGACGCAGACCAGAAAGCCGCCCACTATGGGTCAGACGCTACTGGGTTTAAGTTTTTTTTTTATTTAATTTTTGTTTTTTTTTATTTAATTTTTTTTTTTTTTTTAATTTTTTTTTTTCAATATTTTTCCCTTTATACCTACGGACAGGTCAAAAAACTGCCGGCCGCTACGGCGCAGACCAGGGAGCCGCTCAATCTGAGACAGACGCGCCTGGGTTTGGTTAACTGGGACCGCGGGGTTGTTAGGCCCGAAGGATCTCAAAATTTTTGATCCTCCCCTGCGGCATCTATATCTACATATATCTATATCTATATCTATATCTATATCTATATCTATATCTATATCTATATCTATATCTATATCTATATCTATATCTAAATCTAAATCTAAATCTAAATCTATATCTATATCTATATCTATATCTTTATCTATATCTATATCTATATCTATATCTATATCTATATCTATATCTATATCTATATCTATATCTATATCTATATCTATATCTATATCTATATCTATATCTATATCTATATCTATATCTATATCTATATCTATATCTATATCTATATCTATATCTATATCTATATCTATATCTATATCTATATCTATATCTATATCTATATCTATATCTATATCTATATCTATATCTATATCTATATCTATATCTATATCTATATCTATATCTATATCTATATCTATATCTATATCTATATCTATATCTATATCTATATCTATATCTATATCTATATCTATATCTATATCTATATCTATATCTATATCTATATTAGGGTGCCACTTATTTTTATACTTTGGATTTTTGAGAAGCGCGCAGTGGCATTTTGTGACACTGTATCTTAAACTTTATTCTTCAAAATTTCAGTAAAATCTGATAATAAAAACACGTGCCGCATCACGTTTTTTATGCACCAAAAAGGTGTTTTTTTTTTTTTTCAACAATATTAAACATATATTAAAGATAGATAAAATATGTACAACAAAAACGTTTATTATTCCTTAAATTTTGTTCTTAGATTTTCTAAACTAGCATTTTTAGAATATTGTTGCCGGTAATTTTGTACAACCTGAAAAAAAATTTTATTAGCAAATAAATACGTAAAAATATCAAATAAAACAAGTAAAGAAAGTCTTAAGTCGGTCTAGGCCGACTATGAAATACCCTTAACCCACTGTTCAAAAACAAAAAAAATTATATTGTAAATGGGCGTCTGCGTGGGCGGATGAAGCCTATATTTTAATTGCATTTAAAAGGTGATGAAAAATTTACACATACCAAGTTTTATTCCTGTAGCTCACAGTTAATGCCTTTATTGTGCCTTCGCTATGGGAGGTGGGCGTGTTTATGGACGGATTGCTCCCAATTTTTGAACACACCTTAGTTTTGGTATAAAATACATACATACCAAATTTAATTTCTCTATGACAAACATAACCTTATTTATTGAATTTTAAACTTTTTGGGTTGTATGGGAGGTAGACGTGTCCGTGGGCGGATGATGTCCACTTTTCAAAACCATATTTGTTTTGTTACAAAAAACATATGTGCCAAATTTTAGCTCTGTAGGTTAAACAGAGGCTTATTAATTGCGTTTTCAATTTTTGGGTTGTATGGGAGGTGGGCGTGTCCGTAAGCGGATGACGTCCATTTTTCAAAGACATCTTTGTGTTAATATAAAACACATACACACCAAATTTTATTGTTTAAGGCTAATATGAGCTGAGTTATGCAGTTTTCAATTTTCGCGTTGTATGGGAGGTAGGCGTGTCCGTGGGCGGATGATGTCCACTTTTCAAAAGCATCTTTGTTTTGTTACAAAAAACATATGTGCCAAATCTTAGCTCTGTAGGTTAAACAGAGGCTTATTAATTGCGTTTTCAATTTTTGGGTTGTATGGGAGGTGGGCGTGTCCGTGAGTGGATGACGTCCATTTTTCAAAGACATCTTTGTGTTAATATAAAACACATACACACCAAATTTTATTGTTGTAGGTTACTTATGAGCTGAGTTATGCAGTTTTCAATTTTCGCGTTGTACGGGAGGTAGGCGTGTCCGTGGGCGGATTCCAAAAATATTCAATAGTGCAGATCCTTGGGTCCATGTGACCACGTGTACCAAGTTTCATCCGATTATCTCAACTCCTTCTTCTTATCCTGTGTATACGGACAACACACAGACGGACGGACGGACGGACGGACGGACATGGATAGCTCGACTCACGTGGTGATGCTGATCAAGAATATATATACTTTTCTATACCGGACTCGCTTCGTTCTATGCGTTACAAACGTTTGCACAAAGTTAATATACCCTGACCTTTCAGGTTTAGGGTCAGAGGCGTTCCTAGTGGGGGCAGAGGGGGCGGTCCGCCCCGGGTACCACCAATTTAGGGGTGACACCATTTCGATATTTTTTTTATTTCTCAAACAATCAGAAAAAGTGAAAAAATACTTAACGTTAAAAAATGTGTGTCTCATTTTTTTAATAGCTGCTTTAAAATTTAAAATTCTGATTGCAAGTCGAAACAATGAGGAGAAAACATTGTAGAAACGTTTTCAAAGCTTAAATTAATTAAAACTTATGCAAGGTCTTCCAAGGGAGAGGCAAGAGTTTCCGATCTTGCTATTTTATCCATTGAAAACGAGCTTGCAAGTAATATTGATTTCGATGAGGTTATTTCGAAAGTTATTTATTTGTTAAGCGCACAATGCATCGAAATGGTACAAAGTAGAAAAAAATGTTGTTGTTTTGTTTTTAAGCTACAACAATAAAAAAAAGGAGATTATTGGATTTTAGCAAAACTTCTGTAATTTTATTTAAAGTATTTATTTTTTATTTTCAAAATATTATTTGCACTTTTTTATTAACAAGAAAGTTATCCAGGTTTAATAAAGTGATTTTTTGTGAAAACCAGTAATGTTTACATAGAAAAATAATTTAGCACAGTTCAAAAGGGAATTACAAAAAAAGGATTCTTTAAGTTTGTAGTGAATCTCACGAAGAAGTTATAGTGATGAAAGTCAGTAGTGATATGAGTAATAAAAAAAAGTTACCATTTTTATTTTTCTATTAAAAATAACATAAAATATGTCTTAAATTGGATTTTTAAAAAACAAATAATATAGGTGCAAGAGTGGTACCCTTAAGGTTTTACCAATTTCTATCATTTTCAGTTCACATCTATTACTCTTCTTGTCTATCATTCTCACTGAGTTTTGATAGGATCGGGCTACTTTTTTATGTACCTCCCATACAAAATCGTATAAAAATTTTATAAAGGTCCAAGAAGGTACCCCTAAGTTCTCATCAATTTCTACTGTTTTCAGTGCAAGACTATTTCTTTAATTGCCTAGCCTTTTGCCCAAATTTTGTTAACCCTCGAGGACTATCGTCTGGGTGGAATCCACCCATAAGGCTGAATTTCTTGGAGATGTTTATAATTTTTCATGAAAATCATCACTAAATTTTAATATAATCCTCATTTGAATGTTTATTGATGTTAAGAAGCATTATTTACTCGTTTAAACTAAGGTGATATTTACATAAAGCCAGTTTATTAAGAGGCTTGGGTGGCTTACACCAACGATAGTAATGGCGTTTCAAAATTGTGGGTGTTTTTCACCCACGATAGTAATCAGTAATGAAATATTGTATGTGATATAAAATCAGCTAATATAAAATCAAAAGAAATCACTAATATTTGCAAAAGTTTTACCTACCCTCTCTGTAGGCACTGCTATGAATCAACTTTGCCAGATACGAACTAATCTATGATGATATGTTTAGTAGATGTAATGAGTAACTAAAATTTGTAAGAATTTAGCTCACTTTTGAAAAAAAATTTTACTTTGTGCCGAAAAAAATTATTAAATAATTTTTTCGTATATACTTTTTAAGCTTTCCAACGCCCATGGCGTGAAAAATAAAAAAGTTACAACTGATTTTCCAGAATGCATTTTTTATTTTTTTATTTCTTTCTCTAATTGCTATCTTCCTAAGTAAACGATTATATAAAAATAACAAAATGAATTATATATAAAATATTCTTGTTTTTCAGTTGTTGGGTATTCATTCTTAAAAATAAATTGATTATTTTTATAGTTTCATTTGACAGATGAGAAACGCAGATACTAACTGAGTATGGGTGGATTACACCCAACGATAGTACTGACGTTAGTGAAATAGACGATAGTGCTCGAGGGTTAAGATCGGCCAACTTTTGTAAGCACTCGCATACAAAATAATGTAAAAAATTAATATAGGTCCAAGGAAGGTACCCTTAGGAATTAACCGATTTCAACCATTTTTGCAAATTTGCTTATTTAGCTTCAATTATTCAACCATACAAAATTTAATAATCATCGGAGCACTCCTTCTATTTGTACCAATTTTGTATAGGATGAATACACTGTGCAGCGCCATTAAAAAGCATACTTTCAAGAATTTTTTTATGACATTGGTTTTTGCAAAGAGCGCGATGAAATGTTGATGTTTTTTACAATAAAATCGACCTATTATTTTTTGTAAGATAGATACTTATTTAAAAATTTAAACGTCATTTGAGAGTTTTTTTAATGTATGTGGAGAAATTTTTAAAACGATCGGTTCAGTAGTTTAATCCGATTCGTGGTCACCGACTTTAAAAATTACATGTTTGGGAAATCGAATTAAAGTTTTGTTCACTGGTATAGCTGAGTTGAAGCCGATTGTCCTCAAAATTCAATACAATATTCTTGAGATGTTCAAAACTTTACCCCGCCCTTAATAAGTTTTCTTTATTTAACCTTTTTTTTTCGAAAAACATAAAGATAATAATAAAAACACTAAATCACATCGAATTGGTTTCTTACTGCATTTAAAAATTTCTTATCTATAGGGGTGACACCTTGAGTACCCGCCCCGGGTGACACCAAGCCCAGGAACGCCTCTGTTTAGGGTATAAAAATACTTTTAGCAAATGTTGTTTTTGTTCCTCATCTTTCGTTACCTTATCTTGATAATCAGTTATTAGTTTTATACCTCTTTCTGCACAATCATTTGTCACCTTTAAATTTTTGATATAGTTTTGTGCATTTTTGTAGCCCTCCAAATGTTGCCAAGTGTTTGGGTCTGCTTTAAGAAAATCCGTGGATATATTGAATCTCTTAAAAACTAGTTTTGTCTTTTTAGAAAATAACTCTTTTAGAATGATAGCATTATTTCTATCTATAAATGATTTAATATTAATTGCCTTCAATGTAAGCTTCTTTTGCATCTCTACTTCTTCATCTTCTTGAATTTCGTCATCATTGTCATCAAGACACATTATTTCAATAAGCTGGGCTTTGGTATCTCCATCAATTCTGTCGTCGAATAATGCAAAGCCAACGCACTCCTCATTTAAGTAGTATAAATGGTTTATTATTTTTGAAATTGCAACATCCGCGATTTCTTTGTTTAATTTTTTATAGTTTTCCAATGCCCTTATAAATTCTAGATCGTTCAATGGAGCTTCTTCTGCTTTATCAACATGAAACCAGAAAAAAACATAACATTTTATGATAAAACCTGCAACTTCGATTAAACTATTTTCCTCAGTTTTAGTTAGTTCTGGTAATTGATTTCTAAAAAGTAAAATTTTTAACGAGTATATAGCCTTAGACATCCATCTGGCGAAGTGCATAGCTCCAGGCTTAAAAAATTTTATTCCTCGGGGAGGAGTTCCACCCAAGAATATTATTATCAATTCCAAGAATTCTTTGTAATCATTTCTCGGAAAGTTTTCCGTTATTTTAGAATAAGCAAAGTTTAATATTTTTGCGGTGTCATTTCCAAGTATATATTTTATTCTGGGGTGCATAAGTCCAATCGAATAATTTGTTTGTTGAATGTTTGGCCATAACTTCTTAAACTTTTTAAAAATCGTAATGTCTGGTCCAGAAGGTAACTCTACATTTGCTTTATTAAATACAGCTGCCAAAACAATTTCTAAAATATGATGTCGGCAACCTAAGAAAAGTATTTCTCTCCCTAATCTTTTTTCCAAAAAAGTGCACGCACCTTTGAGTCTTCCTGTATTTGCTGAAGTAGTGTCAAATATAAATGCCTGTGTTTTTTCTAAAATATTGTTTTCCTCTAGAGCATCATAAACTGCAGAAGATATTTCGAGTCCTGTCCCAGATGGTATTTCAGGCATATTTAATATATGTTCCAATGATGGAGCTGTAGCGATGACTGCTAGACGATCTTCTGTCTTGCCTGTCAAACTTGTTAATAGCTTGGTATCCCAATGAATTGTTACTGGTTGAGTATTGGCCGAAAATGTCTGTGTTATTTTTTTGCTTTGTACTTCTCTAAAAGTGTCCCTCTGCTTTCGTATAGAAGTTCGATTAATAACAAAATCAGAATTATTAAGTCCAACGGCTTCAATAAGTGCTACCAACAAATGAACAGCATCTCTTTCACTTATTTTGAGTTTATCTAAAACAGCAGAGAGTCTAGGTGTTAGAAATTCTTTTCGTGCGCGTTTTGATTTCGGTGGTGAAAGAGCATGCCTCTCAACTTCTTCCGCATTTGCCGAATAGCAAAAACTGGAGCATTCAGATGAATCCAAGTTAAGCGCATTCTCCATATTTGAGCCTAAAAATAATTGTTACTTTTACAGTAATTATCCTCCGACATATTTAGGAACATGGAATACAATATTTTCAAACATTATTTTGATAATTTAAATCAAATTTTTATTAAATCAATAACTACAAGTAAAAAATTTTTTTAAAATTTTAAATTTAAAAATTTCCAAACTGCAATATAACATATGAGCTGTTATAAATGAAAGTGGTATAAGTCCATTTATATATGAACAAAGATATTGAAAGGTTTGCGTTTGAATCAATATAAAAAATATTGGCAAGTGGTAAGTCATTCGGTTGTTGTTTTTTATCGGGTTAAAGAATCAAGTTTAATTAAGTAATCATAATTTTGAAACACATGTAAGTAAACGAATATTGAAATTTAATAAGAAAAAATTTTTTTTTTAATAAATCGTCACTATTTCGGGGAAAAAAGTTGAATAAATTTTCAGAAGATTTTCCTGGAATGTCTTCTAAACAGAAAGCGTGGTGAAGACTTTCAAGAGTGTTTTATTGTCATGAAAATTATAAAAACCTACATTTTGAACATACTTTTAACGAATAGACGAACTCCACTTAAAAGAAAAAAATTTTCCAATAATATTATATAGTAAAATCCTTTCAAATATTTTTCCATCCTTTGAATGCAATATAAGTAATAGAAAAGGAGGTTACCTAACTTAAGCTGCAACTAACTCATTTTTTCAAAAAGTGAACTTTCATTTATAACAGCTCATATATTGTGAATGAAAAATACTTAAGAATAAGCGCGTTACTACAAAAACCGAAATAGTTTCAGGAAGCTTATATAGCTCTTTTTAATAGAGTTAACAAACTAAAAGTGAAATGCGTAGTGAGAGAATTTTGAAAGATACAAAACTATATTACATGAATATTACAAAAGCAATTTTTATGACATTATCGTCTTGGATTAAAAAAACTGGAAACTTTTTAATTTATAGTTTACAAGTGAAAGAAAAGTTTTACCTGTTGCAGATGTTGAAGCTTCTTCATAGTTTTGTTTTCTGAGCTCTTCCTGCTCTTTACGCTTTTTTATTTTTTTTTCTTTTCTCTTTAACACAATATCAACTCCGAGCATGCGGCCTTTTCGTCCTTTAAGCCTTTAATTTTGTAAAAATAGCTTATCTTCTTCAATTTTTATTAAATCTAGAGTTATTTGGTGAGCAATATCAAATAAATTATTTAATTCGTCCTTCCAGTCTTCCCTTTTTCTATTATTTAACTCAGTATTCCGGTTTTTGGACTTAGCTAGGACTCTCCACTCTTCATATAAGTCCTTTAATTTCTTCTCAGCTCTATGTATTTCCTGAATAGGAATTCGGGCTTTTTCCCAAAATAAAGAACACTCCTTTATAACTAGTCGCGCACTTTCACTTTGAGTCAATTTTATTACTCTCATATTATAAAATAGAACTTTTAAACATTCACCTTTTGAAGGTAGTTTTCCTCCAACCAATTGGTGTTTGGAATAACCAACTAGGTAAATTTCTTCCCTTAAATTTGGCATTTTGTATTCACAACGAACTGATTTATTCACGGTTTCAAACTGATTAGCTGTTACGATTTGATTTGCGCGAAATTTTACATTTGAACTGCAGGGTTGCGCAAAGCGTAGTGGCTATCAGTAGTTCCGTTTTTAAAAACGAAAAATCGACATTGACACATATAAAAAAAAAAAAAAACAAATTGGCCATTTCAGCCCTTGAAAGGACTTTGACCGAGCTTCTAAGGATCGATTGTGTTGTGTGTGTTATTAAATGTTTGCACACAATTGACCGAGAACTGGACCTACATGTTTTATGCCGACTCCGAACGGCTCATGTTCTCAAGAAGCTTTACATGGCATTATTTACTCTCTGAGGTTTGCCATTGTCTGCAGAGAGGTGGTGACCGATCAGAAAAATTTTTTATTGAAAAAACTTTTTCGCCACGGCTAGGGATCGAACCCGGGCTCTCGAGCATGCTAAGCCACACACTTAACCTGCATGCCACGGTCACCACCCATTGACACATATAGTAGGTACTATTTCGAAAGAAATAATAACTATTTTAAATTTTTTTTTCTCCATTTATAAGCAAAAGAAAAAAACAATAATACATAAAAGTTCAAGTCAAATGAAGAATTTCAAACATTTTTAAACTCGACTGCGGCACGCTTTAAAATTATTGAAATCTCTTCAAATTTTCAGGATTTACATTTTAGACATAACGTCACAAAGTGCCGATGCGCGCTTTAAGAAAAAAACACTTTGAAAATTTTCCTTACAAATAGCTGGCACCCTAATCTATATCTATATCTAAATCTAAATCTAAATCTATATCTTTATCTATATCTATATCTATATCTATATCTATATCTTTATCTATATCTATATCTATATCTATATCTATATCTATATCTATATCTATATCTATATCTATATCTATATCTATATCTATATCTATATCTATATCTATATCTATATCTTTATCTATATCTATATCTATATCTATATCTATATCTATATCTATATCTTTTTTTTTTTTTTTTTATTTTATTCGCGAAGGGGAAACCTTCAAAAGGCCCCACCGTGCAGGTGGGAGTGTGCGATTCCTACGCACTAAACCTAAACCTCCGCATTGAATCTTCGACCCAGTATGAATCCCGTGGAACCGCCGTAAAGCATAACTTCGCGGGATGGGGGAACAGCACTAAGCTGAAAACTGATGGACTAATTTTGTCTGTCGGATGACTGTCAAGTTAAGAGCCTAAATTTTCTCCTTAACTTGATGTCGACTCTGGGTCGGGGAGAACCCTAAACATCGAATATAGTACCCTATCTTAAGCTGAACTATTTTGCAAACGCTCGACTCTTCGAAGTTCGTCGATTATGCGTTTGGACAAAGAGCTTACCACTGACCAGTTGGTTTCGCTTCTCAACATGAGGTTCAACAAGTTTTGGGTTGTCACCACTTCGCCCAGGCGGACCGAAGCATCAGTTCTTGCTTCGTTGAACCTAGGGCACTCGAAGAGGACGTGTGCAGTGTCTATATCTATATCTATATCTATATCTATATCTATATCTATATCTAAATCTAAATCTATATCTATATCTATATCTATATCTATATCTATATCTATATCTATATCTATATCTATATCTATATCTATATCTTTATCTATATCTTTATCTATATCTATATCTATATCTATATCTATATCTATATCTATATCTATATCTATATCTATATCTATATCTATATCTATATCTATATCTATATCTATATCTATATCTATATCTATATCTATATCTATATCTATATCTATATCTATATCTATATCTATATCTATATCTATATCTATATCTATATCTATATCTATATCTATATCTATATCTATATCTATATCTTTATATATATCTATATCTATATCTATATGTATATCTATATCTATATCTATATCTATATCTATATCTATATCTATATCTATATCTATATCTATATCTATAACTATATCTTTATCTATATCTTTATCTATATCTATATCGCACACTAAATACAAAACAGTCACAACTCAAAATTTTTTTATACCGACTTTTTGTTATAAATCAATTCACGAAACACATATCTCACTATCTTTTTCATTATTTTCTTTATTAACTGGAAGAATGAAGTTTGTGTGTTTAAATGAAAATTGATTTTTTCTGTAGTATCAACCAAAGGGTTTTATTTTTCGCTTCTCCTGAAAAGTCATGTTTTTTGAGTTGTGACTGTTTTGTATTTAGTGTGCGATATGTATATCTATATCTCTATCTATATCTATATCTATATCTATATCTATATCTATATCTATATCTATATCTATATCTATATCTATATCTATATCTATATCTATATCTATATCTATATCTATATCTATATCTATATCTATATCTATATCTATATCTATATCTATATCTATATCTATATCTATATCTA
>OY282641.1:67401371-67475667 GCA_958299015.1 Tetanocera ferruginea
AGTTGGTTTCGCTTCTCAACATGAGGTTCACCAAGTTTTGGGGTGTCACCATTTCGCCCAGGCGGACCGAAGCATCAGTTCTTGCTTGGTTGAACCTAGGGCACTCGAAGAGGACGTGTGCAGTGTCTTCTTCTATGCTACCAGGGCAATGAGTGCAATAGGGGTCACTTGCATGCTTGAATTTATACAGGTATGCCTTAAAGCAACCGTGCCCGCTCAGAATTTGGGTGAGGTAGAAATTCACTGAACCATGACTTCTACCACACCACACGGAAAGGTTAGGGATGAGGTGATGGGTCCAGCGTCCCTTCGCCGATCTATCCCAACGTGCCTGCCACTGGGATATACTTCTCTCTCGCGCCAGTTTTTTACGAGAGGATGCGCTCTCGCTAACAGCCCCTGGTTGGGCCTCTTCCACCAACAGGTCGATGGGGATCGAGCTAGCGAGCACTAGAGCTGCATCCTCAGACACTGTTCTGAAAGCGCAGCACACTCTAAGAGCGCCTAGTCTGTACACCGACTCTACTCCTCGACGGTAGGACTTCACCTTAATCGCTGCAGCCCAGACCGTTGATGCGTACATCAAAATCGAACGCACGACATTGAGAAGAAGTGTCCTGCGAGCTTGCTTTGGTCCTCGCGTATTTGGCAACATTCTTGCTAGCGCCAGGCATGAAGTGGCTGCTTTTCTGTGGGCATACTCTAGGTGCTGTTTGAAACAGAGTCGAGAGTCGATTAGCAGATATCTATATCTATATCTATATCTATGTCTATATCTATATCTATATCTATATCTATATCTATTTCTATATCTATATCTATATCTATATCTATATCTATATCTATATCTATATCTATATCTATATCTATATCTATATCTATATCTATATCTATATCTATATCTATATCTATATCTTTATCTATATCTATATCTATATCTATATCTATATCTATATCTATATCTATATCTATATCTATATCTATATCTATATCTATATCTATATCTATATCTATATCTATATCTATATCTATATCTATATCTATATCTATATCTATATCTATATCTATATCTTTATCTTATCTATATCTATATCTATATCTGTATCTATATCTATATCTATATCTATATCTATATCTATATCTATATCTATATCTATATCTATATCTATATCTATATCTATATCTATATCTATATCTATATCTATATCTATATCTATATCTATATCTATATCTATATCTATATCTATATCTATATCTATATCTATATCTATATCTATATCTTTATCTATAACTATGTCTATATCTATGTCTATATCTATATCGATATGTATATCTATATCTATATCTATATCTATATCTATGTCGACTCTGGGTCGGGGAGAACCCTAAACATCGAATATAGTTCCCTATCTCAAGCTGAACTATTTTGCAAACGCTCGACTCTTCGAAGTTCGTCGATTATGCGTTTGGACAAAGAGCTTACCACTGACCAGTTGGTTTCGCTTCTCAACATGAGGTTCACCAAGTTTTGGGTTGTCACCACTTCGCCCAGGCGGACCGAAGCATCAGTTCTTGCTTCGTTGAACCTAGGGCACTCGAAGAGGACGTGTGCAGTGTCTATATCTATATCTATATCTATATCTATATCTATATCTATATCTATATCTATATCTAAATCTAAATCTAAATCTATATCTATATCTATATCTATATCTTTATCTATATCTATATCTATATCTATATCTATATCTATATCTATATCTATATCTATATCTATATCTATATCTATATCTATATCTATATCTTTATCTATATCTATATATATATCTATATCTATATCTATATCTGTATCTATATCTATATCTATATCTATATCTATATCTATATCTATATCTATATCTATATCTATATCTATACCTATATCTATATCTATATCTATATCTAAATCTAAATCTAAATCTAAATCTAAATCTATATCTTTATCTATATCTATATCTATATCTATATCTATATCTATATCTATATCTATATCTATGTCTATATCTATATCTATATCTATATCTATTTCTATATCTATATCTATATCTATATCTATATCTATATCTTTATCTATATCTATATCTATATCTATATCTATATCTATATCTATATCTATATATTATATAAAAGGCTTCTCACGTATCTACGTTGCCGTATAACTCAAGAACTACTCAACCGTATAACTCAAGAACTACTCAACCGATTTTTGTAATTCTTTCACTAACATTAAGCAACATGTTTAACTTATTTTTTGGCATCCTTATTTTCTTTAAAACTGCTTTAAAAAGTTATAAAAATTTGAGTTTAAAAAGTAGCCCAAAAAATCATATCCAAAAAACATTGCTGCATTGAATCGTTTGACACACAACCAGCGTGCTGCAGCGTAAAGCTTTCTCGCTCTTTTCCTCTCCGATTGTGTTTGTTGTTGTTTCTTTTACTTAAAGTGCTTTAAATAAAGGATGTTAACGTACAAGAGCACACGCAAGAAGTTGTCTCATTTAGTTAGCGCTGAGACTTCAAGCAATTAAGTCTTTGCTGCTTAATTTTTAGCTATTATATACTTATGCTTCGTAAATGTTTATCTTTGATATTTTTATGCTTCGTAAATGTTTATCTTTGCTGAGACAAAGAGCGCTACAAGCATAAGTATAAAATCGGAATTACAATGCAGAAGTGGTAGTAGCACTGACAGTGATCAGCTGTTTCGTATTTTACTGCCTGCAAATAACAATCTAGCAGTGGCAGCGTCAGCATTAGAAGCAGTAGAATCACTGCCGCTTTGTAATACTGCCAAATTGCTTTAAAAGCTCTCTCTGATGTTACCAGCTTTTGTTAGCAGTAGAACAGCAGACTTTGGCAGAGCTAACAGTTCATGCTTTTTATAGCCTTAAGTTAAGGTCTTGCCAAAAAAAAAAAATCCGTTCAAATAATAAAATCAAGTAAAAAGTTAATGCAACTTAACCACAAGCCTTCAAATAGTTACATAACAATATGTATCGCTCATTTCATATTGAAGTGTAATATAAGTTGCACTCACCATTTCCGATTTGGCTAAATTATGAAAGTTAAAAAAAATTATAGCGTCTGGTGCTGGCATTATACTTTGAAATTAAAAATGGGTTGACTTACTGCAATATTTCCAAAAGTTTTATATATTTCCTTTAAATCTTTCCTAAAGACAAAAAAAACCTTTCCAATGATACGCTATTTACGAAAGTCGTATTTAAATTGACTGAGCTAGGCTGTCTCAAAGAAGACCCTATTTTGGCCGCGAAAAATTATTGCAATAATTTATAATTTCGGATTTGGTTTCTAATCATTAAACCAATCCAAGAAAGAATTTTAGCCAAATCGGATATGGTAACAGCAACTGATATAATACTTCAATATAAAATGGCCGGTATATTTTCTATTAACAAAAATAAAACCCCGATTTAACCTGAAAAGGCATTGATGTCATCAGATTTTCTGCATTGTTCTGGCAAAATTTTCAGTAACCATATTGGAAATATGAGGCAGAGGATTAAAAATGTAAGAATTCTCAAAATATGAGCCGCAAGCAAAGCGTCTAGCTAGATTTGTTTAACATTTCAAAACGTTGCTGAAAATTGCGGATACGTTTGTAGTGCTACCAGTTTGTACATTGCAATGCATTGGAAACTTATTTATAGGATCAATTTCTTTCAAAATTAACAGTGGTATTTTCTTGAACGTTGACATCACTGCAACGATAAAAGCTTTTTTGAGCAGACGAAACGAAGATTTTTTCGGTAAATTACGTCTTTTGTTTGGGCTGCACACAAAAAGTCACTTCATTTTGTGATCCTATCTGAATCAAATATAGAAAACACGCTGCCAACAAAAATTACAAACATTATTAAAAAAACAAAATTTATATAAAACAAACTTGCAAACAGTTAAAAAAAATTGTTGTATTCGCTTTTGAACCGACGATTAACTACCCCAATTGGCTATGGGTGCTTTTTTTGGTATTTTAACCCAAACTATCAAACGAACGTTTTAAAAGCTCAAATTAAAATGTTTATTATAGAAAATCAAATGTACATTTTAGAAGCTCATTTTAAAATATCAGTTTTTAAAATGAATATACACTTTATAAACTTGCTCCTCTAAGTGCAATATCCAAGTGAATTTCTTAACTCTTTAAACCCTCCCGGTCTTCTCACACTCACTTACACTTAAACTAAAACCACCAATCATGTTACTTCGGAATTTAAAACCGCCCGCAAAGCGCCCAAAGGGAGACAAGGGGGCGATCTTCACATGGCAACGTGTCTGATTGCCTCAACTTGGCGAGGCCAGCATTATCCATGTCGAAATCGTTTCAAGTCGACTCAAAACCTCCGCGTGGTGTCTCCTGGAAACGTCAAAAACTATCACCCGATAAACTTTGGCGGCTAATTTGAGCGGCGAGGTCTCCTCTAGACTATAAACTTGAGGGATCCCTTCAAGACCTTAAAAATGGAATGTGCGTAGGGTTTGGGTCCCAACCACATTTAAACTTCCCAATGAAAACAAAATCAGCCTCGGATATGAACCCCCACTACGTTGACGACCACCGCAAACGAAAAACGGATAATGATTTACGGATATGCACCTGGAATGTCCGGACCCTTTATAGGGAAGGTGCCACTGTCCAACTGGCGGAAGCCCTCGCAAAAATAAAGGCTGACATCACCGCCATCCAGGAGATGCGATGGAAAGAACAAGGCTGCTCTAAGAGAGCAGACTGCGATATCTACTACAGCTGCCATGCGGAGAAGCGCGAATTTGGATGCGAATTCGTCGTAAGTTGGAAACTACGCCAACTTGTTTCCCGGTTCACACCTGTGAACGAAAGGCTGGCGACAATCCGCGTCAAGGCAAAATTCTTCTACATCAGCCTAAATTGCGCACATGCCCCGAAGGAGGAAATGGACGATGCTGTCAAGGACACCTTCTACGCGAGACTAGAGGACGTGTATGATCGCTGCCCGGCCCACGATGTAAAAATATTTCTCGGCGATTTTAACGCGAAGGTCGGAAAAGAAGGCATCTTTGGCTCCACTGTCGGTCAGTTCAGTCTCCACGAGACCACTTCGAATAACGGTCTAAGACTGATCGACTTCGCCGCGGCGCGAAACATAGTAGTAAGTAGCACCAGATTCCAACACCCCGATATCCAAAAGGCAACCTGGCTGTCCCCGGATCAAAAAACGCGAAACCAAATTGATCATGTTGTGATCGACGGAAGGCACGCTTCAAGTGTACTGGATGTGCGCACATTTCGGGGGGTCAATATTGACTCCGACCATTATCTTGTTGCAGCCAAGATCCGCATGCGATTGTGCAATGCGAAGAATGTACGCACAGGTGTGCAACGAAAGCTTGATGTCGATAAGCTGCTATCACAACGGACCGCCGAGGCCTACTCCGCTCAACTCTCGGTTAAGCTAAACCAACCTTACTCTTAACTCGATGACGCTGGCGGACTTTGGGCGCATATATCCTACTCCATGCGCACTGCTGCTGAAGAAGTCATTGGTTTTCGGCGCCCGCAACCTCGCATTCAATGGTATGACCAGGAGTGTCGCGACGCGACAGCAGCAAAATACGCCGCATATAAAAAGACGCTGCAGTCAGCTGCAACGCGAGCCATACACGAGAACTATCGCGATAAGAGGAAGAAAGAGAGAAGCCTTTTCAGACGTAAAAAAAAAGAGCAGGAAAAGCGTGAGCGAGAAAAAATTGAGGTGTACCAGGGCAAGAAGGATGCTCGAAAATTCTACCAGCAGGTTAAGCGTCGAACCCAAGGTTTCAAGCCCGGAGCATCCACTTGTAGAGATGAGAATGGTGATCTGGTTACAGATACGCAGTGCGCATTGAGATTATGGAGACAGCATTTTTCCAATCTGCTTGCAGGCGACGATACCAACAATTCCGCCCTTGGAGAATGCAGTCTGACACCACCAATCGACGATGATGGAGTGGAAATTCCACCACCTAGCCATGACGAGGTTAAAGTTGCTATCCAGCGACTCAAAAACAACAAAGCCGCAGGTGCTGACGGCCTGGCTGCTGAATTGTTTAAAACCGGCGGCGGTGAATTGATAAGGTGCATGCATCAAATCATCAGCAAAATATGGCTAGCGGAAAGCATGCCCGACGATTGGAATCTCAGTGTGCTTTGTCCTATACTTAAGAAAGGAGACCCGACAATCTGCGCCAACTACCGAGGTATCAGTCTTATTTCCATCGCATAAAAGGTTCTTTCGAGAGTATTGTGTGAAATACTGAAGCCGCATACCAAAACACTGATTGGACCTTATCAGTGTGGCTTTCGTCCTGGCAAGTCCACCATAGACCAGATTTTTACACTACGCCAAATCCTGGAGAAAACCCACGAAAAACCAAATCGAAACCCATCATCTCTTTGTTGATTACAAAGCTGCGTTCGATAGCCCGATTCGGGATTGCCTGTACGCAACAATGTCTGAGTTCGGTATACCTGCAAAGTTGATAAGGCTCTGCAAGATGACGTTGAGCAATACATGCAGCTCCGTCAAGGTAGGAAATGACCTCACCGAAACCTTTAATACCGAACGAGGTTTCAGACAAGGCGACCCGCTATCATGCGATCTCTTCAATATCATCATGGAGGGGATCATACGAAAGGCAGGTGTACATCGAAATGGTACCATTTTCTACAAAGGTATCCAGCTCCTTGCGTATGCTGATGATATCGATATCATCGGCAGGACCATGAGAGGTGTAACCGCTGCTTTCGCCGCTATCGAAAAGGAATCAGCCAAATAGGATTGACGGTGAACGAGGGTAAAACAAAGTATATGCTGTCTGCAAAAAGGGAAGTGCGGCGTCTAGGCTCCCATGTTACAGCAGGCAAATATAACTTTGAAGTTGTCAAGGAGTTTACTTACCTTGGCACCGCCGTAAACAGCAACAACAATGTCAGCCTGGAGATAAAGCGAAGAACAACAATTGCTAATAGGTGCTACTACGGGATAAGTAAGCAATTAGGTTCCAGAGCCCTCTCTCGATCGACAAAACTAACACTCTACAAGACGCTCATCATACATGTGCTTCTCTATGGCGCTGAGGCATGGGTGGCATCGCAACCAGATGCAGCCGCTCTTGGGGTGTTCGAGAGGAAAGTTCTTCGCAAAATCTTTGGTCCTGTTCGAGTTGGCGACGACTATCGCATTCGAATGAACCACGAACTGTACGAGCTCTACGACGACATTGACATAGTTCAGCGTATAACAGTTCAGCGACTACGTTGGCTGGGTCAAGTCTTTCGTATGGATGAAGAAGCTCCAGCGAAAAAGGTGTTTGAGGCGAAAGCCGAGGGTCGACGACGAAGAGGAAGACCATGCCTCCGATGGATTGACCAGGCCGAGGAAGCCCTTACCGCGCTTGGTGAAAGAGATTGGAGACGGCGCGCGCGAAGCAGAGACGCCTGGCGAGAACTGATGAAGTCGGCCGTAACCCGTTAACGGGTTGTCATGGCCACCTAAGTAAGTAAGTAAAGCTCTGTAATGGAACTCGGTTGCAAGTCAAACGTCTCATGCCGAACTTAATAGAAGCGGTTATTCTAACTGGGCCTGCAGTGGGTGAAATAGATTCAGATTTACCATTTCAATTTAAAAGGGTAAATTTTCCTGTAAGAGTATGTTTTGCCATGACTATAAGCAAAGCTAAGGGACAGTCATTCAATGTTATTGGTGTTGTTTTTCGTAAAAATGTGTTCTCGCATGGGAAATTATACGTTGGACTCTCACGTATTGGAAATTCTTTAAGCCAATTCAAATTACTTCCAAACGATGAATTTCTTTCCAAAAACGTAGATTATTCAGAAGTTTTTAGCAACTTAAAGTGATGTTTAACTTACTTACTTACGTACTTAAATGGCGCTTACAACCGTTGGTCGGTTTTGGCCTGGTCTTAGAATTTGCGCCAGCCTCTTTTGTCGTGCGCTTGCTGGCGCCAGTTGGAAACTCCATGCGTTGTCAGGTTATCCAGTGCCTGGTCTTTCCAACGGAGAGGCGGTCTTCCTCGTCTGCGTTGGCCACCGCTGGGTACCGAATCCAATATTTTTTCGCTGGAGCTTCGTCGTTCATTCTCTCGACATGACCTAGCCAGTGAAGCCGCTCTATTTTATTTTAATACGCTTGACTATACCGATGTCGGCATGAAGCTCATACAGCTCGTGGTTCCATCGTATTCGGTACTTGCTATTGACGCAGATTGGACCATAGATCTTGCGAAGGGTTTTCTCTCGAACGCTCCCAAAGTCCTTTCATCAGAGCTGCTCAACGTCCAGGCTTGTGATGCGTATAGTAGGACGGGCATGAATATTGACTTATAGAGCGTCAGTTTTGTTCGTCGAGAGAGAGAGCTCTGCTTCTCAATTGCCTACTGAGCCCAAAGTAACACCTGTTGGCAAGAGTTATCCTTCTTTTAATCTCAATACTGATATCGTTGGAGGAGTTAATGCTGGATCCCAGGTAAACAAAGTCCTTCACTACCTCAAAGGAATTGTTGTCAACAGTGACGTGGTTTCCAAGACTCTGGGACTGATTGTTTGTTGACACAAGATACTTCGTTTTATTTGCGTTCACTGCAAGACCCATTCGACTCGACTCTTTTTCTAGCCTGGAGAATGCTGCACTGACTTCGCGCGTATTGTGGCCAATGATGTCGATATCATCTGCATACGCCAGAAGCATAACACTCTTATAGAAAATTGTGCCGCTGCGTCTCAGGTCAGCAGCTCGGATGATCTTTTCCATTACTATATTAAAGAAGTCGCACGATAAGGAGTCGCCTTGTCTGAAATCTCGCTTGGTATCGAAAGGAAGGGAGAGGTCCTTCCCGATTTTCACTGCAATGCTGGTGTTGTTCAGTGTCATCCTGCAAAGACGTATTAGCTTCGCAGGAATACCAAATTCAGACATGATGGCATATAGTTGACTCCTTATTGGACTGTCGAAGGCGGCTTTGAAATCGACAAAAAGATGGTGTGTGTCGATTTGTATTTCAAGGGTCTTTTCCAAGATTTGTCGGAGCGTGAAGATCTGGTCAATGGTGGACTTTCCAGGTCTAAAGCCACACTGATAAGGTCCAATCAGTTGGTTGACGATGGGCTTTAGTCTTTCACACAATACGCTCGACAGGACCTTATATGCGATTTAGAAGGCTAATCCCACGGTAGTTTGGGCAAATGGTGGGACCGCCATTCTTGTGGATTGGGCAGAGCACACTGAGGTTCCAATCATCTGGAATGCATTCTTTCGACCATATTCTGCATAGAAGTCTGTAAATGCATTTAAACAGAGCTTCACCACCGGTCTTAAATTGCTCAGCCGGTAGGCCAACGGCTCCTGCGACTTTGTTGTTTTTAAGCCGAGGTAAAGCTGTTAAGACCTCGTTATAGTCGGTCAGCGGAACTTCAGTGCTGTCATCCATAATTGAGGTTTCCGGGATATCATCTCCACTGGCGGGATTGTTGTCAGCGTCGCCATTTAAAAGACTAGAGAAGTGTTCCCTCCATAGCATCAGTGTACTTTGGATATCTGTCACAAGATTCCCATTCTCGTCCTTGCAGGAAGAGGCTCCAGTCTTAAAACCATCATTCTGTATCATTCCTGTCGCCATGCATCTCAATTTTCTCGCACTCACGCATTTCCTCCTCTCGTTTTTTTCGCCTGAAAATGCGTCTCTCTTCCCTCCTCTTCTCTCGGTATCGCTCCATAACAGCACGCGTTACAACCGACTGCAGGGTGGCTTTGTAGACGGCGTCCTTCTCTGCAGTGGCGTCGCGACACTCCTGGTCGTGCCACTGGTTTCGGCGAGGGCGGTGGTAGCCCATCACCTTTTCGGCAGCCGTACGCATAGAGCGGGATATGTGCCTCCACTGTCCGCATATATCGTCGATCAGAGGAGTGCTTTCTTGAAGCAGGAGTGAGAGTCGAGTAGCGAAGGCTTCGGCCGTCCGTTTTGAATGCAGCTTGTCGACGTCTAGCTTTCTTTGTGTAGGATTGCGAGCATTCTTAGCTGCGCACAGACGTGTGCGGATCTTGGCTGCGAAAAGATAATGATCCGAGTCTTTATTAGCACCACGGATCGTGCGTACGTCTAGTACACTGGAAGAGTGCCTTCCGTCAATCAAAACGTGATCAATTTGGTTGCATGTTTTTTGATCATGGGAGAACCAGGTGGCCTTATGAATATTGAGATGCTTGAATCTAGTGCTACTAACGACCATGTTTCGTGCTGCGGCGAAGTCAATCAACCTCATCTCATTCCGTTATCGGATATGTTGTCGTGGAGGCTGAACTTTCCGACTGTTAGACACAATATGTTTTCCTTACCCACCTTGGCGTTGAAGTCACCAAGCACGATTTTTATGTCATAACGGGGCAGCGCTCGTATGCGTCTTCAAGGCATCTTCAAGATATTTAACTAAGTTCTTTTATTATTATCTTCTTTTCATAACAAAAGGTCTTTGTAGATTTGTTATTAACATTTCAAAAGAGGGCGTGTTAGTCCATTAACCTTTCATACTTCGTTTCGTTTGATCGTAATTTTTGTCATACACAAGTACTATTATAACATAAAATTAGGTGCGATAATTGGAGGATGGTAGTATTTATGCCTCCACTAGGTGTTTTTACTGGATTTAAGTTCCACACTATCTATGGACTATGAACTACCCGAAAACCTCCTTTTCCGAAAACGAACACAATCATATTTATTGAAGTTTGGACAGGACAACGTCTGTTGGGTCAGCTAGTGTATATATATATGGGTTACTAAATGTTAATACGTGTTGAAATTTTGTATGGTTTACTCAAATTTGCAACTTCGGGTGTTGCAAGGTGAACTCTAAGTGAGATTTTTTCTGAGTGCGTAGTTAAGTTTTAGGGTTTTTAGGTTCGGTGGACAAAATTTTAACACTGCTACTGATTTTTTTTTTACATCAGTATATTTTATAAATGGAATCAAATGATATCTAAAACATGTTGCTGATCATCGTAAATATATGCAATGAAATTAATTATGAATAATTCGATGGTTAAGCACACTAAAGTGATAAGTGAAAAATTTTACATGTGCAGTAACGTCGATTTTGTTTTTATATTTCAATACATTTCAGTACAAAACACTAATTTTAACTACTTATGTACTGAGAAGCTTTCATTGGTTATGCTTTTTCAACAAATTAACACAATAAAGGCATTATATTTAGTGTCCGACCGAAACCAAAATTTTGGCCGAAACCGAAACCGAATTTTGGCCATTTTTGTAATATTCGGCTGAAATCGAAACCGAAACCGAAACTGAATGTCTACATGAAAATTGTTTTAAAAACAATTTATTTTTTTAATTTTTTAGTTAAAAGCTTTCAAAAACATAACAAGTGAAACAGATTATAATAACGTATATATACGATAAATATTCTTTTGCCTTTATTCATAAAAATTTACGAGCCTCTTATAAAGCCTTTACAAAAAAAAATTTCAAAAACAGTATTCATAAATGTCCAAAAACGACAAAAATCTCTTATAAAGGCTTCTTAAATAAGTAACCTTCAATAAACCCTTGATAAGGCCTTTTTAAAATTTTTACTCTAATGTGAGCACAAATATTGTCAAAAATACTTCAAACTGTTTCAAAAAATATGAAAACATGGCAAAACATTTCAAAATATTGAAAATAAAAATTATAAGTGACAATTTTTTCAGAGAAGAACATAGATTAAACATTTTTTTGACTGTTTGCATGTCAAAATATTGATAAAATTGTGACAAATACACAAAAAAAATTATTGAATTTATCAAATTCACAAACCATTCTTGACACTGTTCCCATTTCAAATTGAGAGTGTTCCTATTTTAACAAATAAGCTGAGACAAAATTTTTATGAATAACAAAATTTTAAAAAGCATTTTATCTCTAAAAAGCTTTTTGACTATTGAGCACTTTAAATCTATTTTAAGATATTTTTATGAATATGACCGTTTTAATATTAATGTTTTACTCTAAAATAATATATATGAAGATCATTTTAATACCACTTAAAGGAACTTTTTGTATTTAAAGTTAAATAACTTAATATTATAATCTAAAAAAAAACATTTATCGTTTTGTGCTGGACCCAACTCACACGGTCAACCAAATGACTGAATTTCACGTTTTTGTTCTACTTAACACCATTAAAAATTTTGATGAAAGCGAACTCACATCTACCATTGAAATATATGTTAGAACCGAATTTGTAGTGTCCGATCAAATATTCGGTTTCGGCCATATTGATGCCGAATAGCCGAAACAGATTAAAAGGGAAACCGAAACCGAATATTCGGTCGGTCACTAATTATATTGAAGACGACCTATTCTTGTCAAAAGATAACATGTTTTTTTGTTTAAATTTTATACATGTTTACACAACTTTTGCTTTAATAATCATATTTTACACAAAACAACAGTATTTATTAAGGCTCAAACATATCAGTCTGAACGTACTATTAAAAATCAGTCTGAACGTACTATTACACTTGTTAATATAGTCTCTTACCATTTTGTTTTTTAGTTCATTTCCATAAATATTTTTGCTCAAGTTTTCTTATGCATCTTCTTATGCCGCAATGGCCTGCCGTTTTTGAATCATGATACTTTTTTATTAAATCTTTCATTTCTTCTTCAATTTCTATTAGTTTCGGAGAAGTATATAACAATATATATAGACAATTCTTCTTTTTATCTTCTTGAATCTCATTAAATATCTTTTAAAATCTATGCATAGAGATTTCTTCAAATATTTTATCATTATTCGCTAGCGCTATAACATTTATATATACGATAACAATTTTTTCAAAATCAATTTTAACTGTGATAGTGTCTTATGATTGTGTTTGGTCTTATATAAAAAAAATTTTCTTAAGTTTTAAATTAATTATAAAACCACTTTTGTTTTTGAATTATAAAACCAAAGAAACATTTTAAAGTAAAAATACATTGTAAGCATCAATAAGAAAAGACACCACTTTCTTTCATTTCTATTTGTTTGCACAAAATAAAATAAGATTGTATCGTTTAAAAAAAAATTCCTGTGAATGATTTGTTTACCTTGCCACTCGAAAAAAACCAAACAAACGGATTTATCTATATCCACGTCGAATCCAAAAATTTTGTCGAGCCGCCTCCGCTGAAACCATTGTACCAGGGCAATTTTCATCTCTAACTCTACATTTTTTGGTGCCTCCTGTGAGGATTCGCCGTGGTAATCGGGCGTTAACCCTGTTGCAGCATCAAGTGGCAAGTCCATCAGCAACATGTGCGACTCTGACGGCACGTGCAGAACATTACGCAACACGCAACATCACCTCAATAAAATAGGAAAAAATTTTGTTCAAAGGTAAGTGCATTGATTATTTTTGTATTCTGGTGGCGAGATGTCAGAAAGCGAAAACAATTAGATGTTGAGAATTTAGTAACAGAGCAGTTAGCGTTGCTATTGTCAATATAAAGGTTGCTGCGTAATTTTAAGAAGCTGCTTCACGTAAGACAAAGTCTTACTTTCAACTTAGATTAGAAAGTCTGTCTTTTCATGCAGAGTTCCGCAAAAATCATCGCAAGCTCATACGATTGCCTTCTCCTGAAAAATTTAGAGCACTGTACACTGAAGCAGAGATAGAACACAAGTTCGTAGAAGCTGCATCGACAATACGAGAAGCGTTTGAAGACGCCTTTCTGCCATCTTCGACACCATTATCAACTGTTGCTGCCAACAGTAAAGTCATTAGCTCTGCAAAAAATGGAGCATATGAGATGGGCAAGGAAGTGCCGCTACCTGAAATAAAATTGCCAACTTTCAGTGGATCCTACGTTAATTGGTCAACTTTCAAGGAGGTGTTTTGATCTCGAATTAATAATAGCGAAAAGTTGAATGATTTTCAGCTATTTCATTACCTCAAAAGTAAGCTTACAGATGAACCGTCACAAGACATTCAACATATCACGCTGCTTGGAGAAAACAATCAGCTGGCATGGAAAATGTTCAATGACTTGTATGAGAAAAAAAGAGTCTTGTTTACATTCTATATGGATTTGTTCGATAAGCTGCCTTCAGTTGCAGCTGATGATCAAAATGGCTAAAAGCGTTGCAAAAAAAACGAAGTATTGGTTTACTACAGGCTGAAGAAATTGCCTACTTGTATTGCCTACTTGCTGGATGAGCAGTATCAAATGATAATAACATCATCAACTATTTGGGCAGTTATCGTCAAAACAAGCTGTCGTGCAAGCAAACCGTCGCAAGAGTGATTTATCAACATCGTAAAACAAAAAGGGTATTCATTCATTACACATTGCAAAGAAACCCTTTTATCTGTCCGGTCTGCACGAAGGTGGAACATCCAGTCCGAGATTGCTTGGTCTTTCGCAAAATCAATATAACCGATAAGAGGCCTGTAACTCTTTAAGTTACAAACATGCATCGTTTAAGTGCAGCAGTCGTCGAACTTGTTCAACCTGTGGTGGCAAGCATCACATACTTATCCATATGGATCGGGTCATTGAGGTTGCTACACCAATAACGATGCATTGCAAGGCGATTAAGACGTATCCGTGCGTCAATAATGTACTTATCCAAGATAGCATCGATGTAACGCAGTATGACGTAATGCTACCCACAGCAGTTGTGAAAATCAACTCTTGCAATGGAGAAATCGAGCTTACCTTAACATAACTGGACTCTCCAAAACAACGGTTGCTGAGGCTCGATCCAGCGTGGTGATATCAGTTGCAACGCGGTTTAACTCGAATTTTAAACTCAATGTGTTGGCCTACGTGTTGCCTAAAATCTGCATGCCATGCCTAAAAAATAATGGACACTCAAAGCTGGAAACATCTCGATGAATTAGAACTTGCAGATCCATGAGCCGCACCCAATCGATATTTTGCTCGGAAATGATGTCTACGATGACGTTATCATGAGTGATGTACGCAGGTCTGAAAAGGGGCACCCTTTAGCGCAACAAACATCTTTTGGTTACATTATCTCTGGGAAGGTGACAGAGCAAATCGCTCCAACGATAACAATATCTACGCTACACAGCTCCATCGATCATGAGAGGTTGATGCGTAATTTTTGGGAGCTTGAAGACATTGGTGAAAGCAGAAGTGTAACTTCAGAGGACCAGTGGTGCGAACAATTCTACAGCACGACTTATAAACGCTTAGATACTGGAAAATTCCAGGTAAGATTACCTTTTTTGTCAGAAATTGACCCATCGTGCGTTCTTGACACTTCTCGCCAAATGGTATTAAAGCGATTTATACAGTTGCAAAGCCGATTAGCACGTGAACTGAAACTCAAGTCAACATATACAGAAATTATCAAAGAATATATCATGTTAGGGCAGATGAAACCTCTTATTACATCAGAACAACAAAAAACTCGTGTATCAAGCAATCAAAGGGATAATACAGCTTGTTGTTATTTGCCGCATCATCCAGTGATAAAGGAGTCATCATCAACGACGAGGGTAAGAATCGTTTTCAACGCTTCATCAAAAACCAGTAACGACAATTCTCTGAATGACATTCTAGCGACCGGGCCAGCTCTTCAAAAAGATTTGTTAGCTGTACTTACCAATTGGCGATCTTTTAAGTTTGCATGTACAGCAGACATTGAAAAAATGTATCGTCACATAGATATGCAGGACCAATCCCATTAGTTCTCATGGCACTACATACCAATACACAGCCGCCGCCGTGTTTGTCAGTTTTATTAACATTTTTGGGATCCAACCCAAAATGGGTTTCTTTCTTCGTACATGACCTCGTTCATCGGATCCAAATTAATTGAATTTTGACTCATCAGTAAATTTCACCGAGTTCAAAAACTGTACTGGCTTCGTAACTTACTTTGGCATACTCCAACCGCTTCTTAATATTTTGGAACTATTTGTGGATGTTCCTGAAAAATACCGTGTTCATTAAATTATTTTGCTACATCTACTTCAGATATTTTCGTTGATTAGTCGGCCCATTTTTCTTTGCGTTTAAAAGATGTATTTTATTTTGGCCTTCCACTTCCAGTTCTTCTACTTAAGAACCCATTTGTCTGTTACATATTAATAATATATTAAACTGTAGAGTATGGGTTTTTACAATTAATATAATATTTCAGGGACCGTACCGGTTATGGTTTTTATCGAAAAAGTCACATATTAACTGTTATCTTTTAACTTTTATTTTTTCCAACAAAAATAAAAGTTATTTTGTGCCTTATACTTTTTCGGGCAAATATAACAGTTACTTTTGACTTTTATTTTATCGGTCAAAAATAACAGTTATTTTTTGCCTTTTATTTTTCGGTCAAAAATATCAGGCAATTTGTGTTTTTTCAAAGGTCGTTGTACCGACTAAAAAACTGTTGATATCATTATTTACGTCTCATCGGTGCGCACATTTTGCACATGGTATCAATAATTTTTTAACCGGTCAAGCGGCCTTTAAAAAAACACAAATTGCCTGATATTTTTGCCCAAAAAAATAAAAGTCACAAAATAACTATTATTTTCGACCGATTAAATAAAAGCCAAAAGTAACCGTTATTTTTACCCGAAAAAATAAAAGGCAAAAAATAACAGTTTAATTTTAACTTTTATTGAATCAGTCGAAAATTTAAAAGGCACTTAATATTCGTGAAGCTGAGGACATTTTTATCATAATGGTATATTTGAAAAAGTCCTTCGACAAATTTTTCATTGTGTCTTTTTCATTTGAAAATTGTAAAATAACAGTTATTTTCGGTCCCTGTAATGTTTTCATAATTTTTGTTAATCTCTTCGAAAAGTGAATAATACAAAGAATATTTTACCATTTTATTTTATATGGTTGACAAGTTAAGTGTGTGGCTTAGCATGCTCGGAGCCCGAGTTCGATTCCCAGTCGCGGCAAGTTTTTTTTCAAAAAAAAATTTTTTCTGATCGGTCACCACCTCTCTGCAGACAATGGCAAACCTCAGAGAGTAAATAATGCCACAAAAAGCTTCTTGAGCACATGAACTTTAGCCGTTCGGAGTCGGCATAAAACATGTAGGTCCAGTTCTCAGTCAATTGTGTGCAAACATTTAATAGCACACACAACTCAATTTATCATTGTAAGCTCGGTCAAAGTCCTTTCAAGGGCTGAAATTTCCAATTTTTTTTTGTTTTTGTTTTTATATAATTACACAGTGCTAGTTGCAAAATCCATCAACCGGGGGACCCAGGGGGATAACATAATTCGAGTGCGCTGATCCTAATGGTGCTATGCGTTTTTTTAAGTTAGCTTTAGTTTTCGAGTTATTCGAAAAACAAAATATCACTATTAAGGATAAAACGGAAGCAATTTTATTTTTATTTTTTACAATTTATTAAAATTAAATCGATATAAATTGATAGAAATGCCATTGTATCGACAAACATACATCAAATAAAAACAATTTGAAGAATATTTATTCGATTAAGTTGATTTAAGAGTGATTTTCCCGCAAAAAAATAAATACAAAAAAACTTTAATGGGCCCTTAAGCAACGACAACATTTCATGGCTTTGATGGTTTAGGGCAAGTGCCTTTTTAAAGATAGCGTGGGCTAATGTTTAAATTAGCTTAACGCTTGCTTGCTTGCTTTAATTAGTAGATGATTTTGAATATTTCTTTCATATCAAAGAGCTGAAACGTTTAAATTATGTGTAGCAAACTTCCATATAGGAATTTATCCGGGAATTGCTAAATAGGCTGATCCACACACTATGGTTTAATATTATAAACAGTACTGATTAAGAGTCAGCACTTTTGTTATAAGGTTAACAATAGGCCTGTGCGAGTTGCTTCGAGTTCGAGTCGAGTCGAGTAGTGCAACTCGACTCGATTTTCGATTCGAGTAACTCGGTTATTCGAATAACTCGAAATTACGAGTAACTCGGTTATTCGAATAACTCCAAATTACGAGTTACTCGAGTAAACTCGAGTGAACTCGAAGAATTATCGAGTTACTCGAGCTATTTTTTTTGGCACGTTCTCAACTTCACTCTCAATAATACATACCCAGTAGCAATTAGGGTATAATAAGGATAAAAGTAATGGAACATTGAAGACATGTACATTGTCTTTTTGGCTTATCTTGGGTATGCATTCGGAAGAAAAAAAAAATTATAGGCAAAAAACTTGATTTTTTGACGAAAAAAGGGGTTCAGGAGAATTAAAACCGCTCCATGGGGATTTCTCCAATTCCAAGAAAATGATGCAGTAATAGTTTTTAAGAGTCCCTCTAACTTTTGAGTCGGTGTCCGGATGACCTTTTTTTTTCCATAAAAAATCGATCCGGCTTAATGTCGTTTCAATAAATTCATTAAATTGTATAAATAATTGTTAACAATTTTTATTATATTTTTTATTACTTTACCGCAATCTCATTATCTCAATCTTTCAATCATAGGGAGATATTATTTTAACGACTTAAATTCAGGGACCGTAACGGTTATAAGTGCTGTCGAAAAAGTTATTTTTCAATAGTTATTTTGTTACTTAAAAAAAAAAAACTCATGTAAAACAGTTATTTTTCAACTTAAAATAAAAGGTCGAATGAAACTCTTAAAAAGAGAGTTTTATTTATCCGTCATAAATAAAAATCTTTTTATGAGTTTTATTTTTTTCTTCAGAAAATAAAACTCTTTTTAGGAGTTTTATTTTTTCCTTCAGGAAATAAAACTCTTTTTAAGAGTTTTATTTTTTCCTTCAGAAAATAAAACTCATTTTACAAAGTTCGCCGCTGATCTGATCATTACAATTTGTAAAGCAGTGTAATCAATTCTGGTTGGTGAACAACTATATACATACATGCATACATATATACATATATATGTATATAAATATAATTTCTTGTGCAGCTCTTTAATATGTACTGACTGTAAGTTATTTGTTTGCTGTTTCAAATCTCAGCGCTCCCACAATGAATTTTGGCACTCTATTCACTTAGCTTTGATCGTTTAAGCACATCGTTTGTCTTCCACGCTGCATATTACTGCTATACTATTCATACATAAACACATACTGGAATCGTTTTTTGCATTAAACAATTTTAATATTAATATTAATTTAATTAAATTAAATTAAATTTAGTAATTAAACAGTGAATCCGAAAAAGGATTCTTAATATAAATAAATTTCAACTATTTTATATTTATAGATCAATTTAAAAAAGGTAAGTTTTTGTTATTCTTCTTTGCTTTCCGTAAGCAATAAATTCGGTCATGAATATGTCTCATTTAAAATTTTTGTACATGAGTCATTCCATGTCAGACCGTACCAATTTTTTCTGGAAACACGGGTAAAATATGTTTTAATGTTAAATACGTCTGGCAAATTTAGAGTAAATCGGAAGAGGTGTTGTAATAAAGGTGTTCGGTCTGACATGGAATGACTCACATATTGTGTGTTTTTCTGAACACTAAATTTTATAATTGTTTAATTATTAATTTTACTTTCCCAATAAGTTATAATCGTGAATATGGGTCGCAATTATGATGAAACTAGTCGTGATTTTTATGAAAAAGTTGATAATACAAATGTTTGTCGGCTGTGTAAAAGCGTTTTTAAAGGTGACCATATAAGCAATTTAAAGCGGCATTTGATCAACAAGCATGAACGAGAATACAATATGGAACTAAATAATGAGGAGAAGAAATGTGAAGTACCATTAAAAAAAGTTAGATTTTCGGTATCAATGGCTCCTGAAGAAATGAAAAAAGCGTGTGTTGATTTAGTCACAACAGAAAAAGTACCGTTTGCCTTTTTTGATTCAGATGCTTTCAAGGTCATTACTAATCAACTTTTTGGTGGACTTGCTATCCCAGTAGTTACCTCCAGAAATATAACTGAGTTAGTTAATGAAGCATACGAAAAGGAACGAAGCTATTTAAAAGAAAAACTAAAAAACAAATTGCTGGCTTTGAAAATCGACAAGGCCACTAGACTTCAACGCAGCGTAATGGGTATAACCATACAGTTTTATAGTAAATCGAACATTATTATAAAAACGCTAGGCTGCATTGAGCTGACGGAGCATCATACAGGTAAATACATTAATTACCCATTGCAAGTGAAAGCTATCCTTAATGTAATGTACATTTATAGCTGAGTATCTTAAAGCTAAAGTTGAAAATGTTTTGGTGGGTTTCGGCATCGAAAATAATCAAATTTACACCATAACAACGGATAATGGCCGGAATTTGATTAAAATGGTAAGATTATTCGACGAGGATGATGCAAGCGAGTCTGATAATACTGTCTCAAGGGACCTTCTTCAAGAAATCAAGAAATCTGCGTGTTCTCAGTACAATCAGTGAAGTGTGAGATTTAGCGAAAGGCTTACGGACTCCAAGTTACAGATTTGTTGTATACAAGATGCATATGATTGCCATTTTTAGACGATAAGTCAAAAATTATTTTAGGAACAAGACTAGTCATCTTAATTTACCCCAAGTTTCCATTGATGTCCAGACTTGATGGAATTCCACCTACTTGATGCTAAAAAGCTTAATGCATTACAAATCCTTCTGCTTGAGAAACGCGGTGCAGCGCTCAATCTAGGTCAGTCAGAATGGGAAAGTATGGAAGCCTTATTAGCCCTCTTGGAGCCTGTATACGTCGCCACACAAATGCTTCAAGAAGAGCAATTATTTTATAGCGATTTCTTTAAAATATGGCTTCAAATGAAGCTTGACGTTCGGACGAAGCCCGACAGCTCTGAATTTCTGACAATATTAGAACGGCGTGAAAAAGTGCTGCTAAAAAATCCAGCACTCCTTGCAGCTTTATATTTGGATCCGCGTCTTCAGTGCATCATAGCGAAGGAGCCTTTACAATTAATGAGTGCTCGAACACATCTTAAAAAAGTGATCGTTCGGATTTTGCAGTTGGAGAATCAAGTAAGTTGTAAAACATATTTTATCAATCTTTTTCTAAAAATTCCACTTATTTGGTTTTTCTCTTTGCAGATAAATAATAGCCAATGCGATGATCGACCGTCGACAAGCGAGGCAGCTTTACGATCTTCTCCGCATGTTATCCCATTTTCGCCGGATGTTTGCGATACATCGCAATCGAATACATCGCTTTTGGAGCAATTTTTGAACTCCCTAAATGTAGACAGGGAACAAAAAAGCGAAGAAAATGATAATGAGGAAGAAAAAAAGAAAGCTTTCTATGAAATCGATAACTTTTCGCCAAGGCCCTTGTCGATTGATAAACCTCTTTTTGAGTTCTGGGAGGCAAAAAAAATAAATTATTCGTATTTGTATATATTGGCAAAAACTGTACAGTGTGTTCCCGCAACCCAAGTAAGCGTGGAAAGAGCATTCTCTGCTCTTAAATTGGTACTGAGCGACCTGCGTTCAAATCTTTTCGCTGAAAATTTAGAAAAAAATATGTTCGTTAAATTAAACAAATAAATTAATACAAACTTTATATGAGATTAAACAAGAAACTGTAACAAGAAGAAAAACAAAGAAAATGAGTTTCATTTAAGACGGAAAAAATAAAACTCCTAAAAAGAGTTTTACTTTCTGAAGGAAAAAATAAAACTCCTGAGAAGAGTTTTATTTTCTGAAGGAAAAAATAAAACTCATAAAAAGAGTTTTATTTACGACGGATAAATAAAACTCGCTTTATAAGAGTTTCATCCGACCTTTTATTTTTACGTTGAAAAAAAACCCTTAACTTTGGAATTGGGAGCGTTTTTTTAATATCACCATAGATTCTGAAAGAGCTTTCCGAGACAGTATAGGTCTCCGTTGACTCTAACATGAAGAATTTTTGAGTTTTAATTTTCTGGATAACTGTTATTTACGGTCCCTGCTTAAATTCCAAAAACTTTAATTTTTATGCAATAAATTGTACTCATATTTCAAGCTGTTTTGGTTAGCGTAAATAGGGCAACTTATATTTGTATTATGTCAGAGGATAGAAACCAAGCTTAACAAAACATTTAAAAGCAGATTTAAATAACTAAAACTCGAAACGTAAAAAATTGAAGTAAATTTTTTTACAAATCGTGATGATTGAACAAAATCTAGACGTCCCCAGTGTTCTTCCAAAAAACTAAATATAAATTAAGTTTATCTCTCAAAAATGTCATATCAAAGGCCATACGTTAAAACATTGTAAATGCAATTTTAAAAACTTTACAGAAGAAACAAAAAGCTTGATTACCCATAATTTTTATTGGTTTAAGGTCTCTATCCGGCTCTTAAGTAATAACTCAAGAAAAAGTTAGTTATATTTCTTTAGTGTGTAAAAGTATAAATTCACAGTGTCGACGCTGTTAATTTTTAATGAAAAAGGTAGCAAAAAAAAAGTGTGCGTGTCAGCTGCGACGCGCGATTGGAGTTTACTTCTCATCGATTGCCTTGGAATTAAATATAATCATGTACAATAGGCAAAGTGGGTAACTATATAAACTCATCAGGCATAAACAGTTAACATTATTAATTTCATTACCAAATGTAATGTCGTTACCAAAAACTGAGGCAGTAAGATTTAAATAACTAAAACTCGAAACGTAAAAAATTGAAGTAAATTTTCTTACAAATCGTGATGATTGAACAAAATCTAGACGTCCCCAGTGTTCTTCCAAAAAACTAAATATAAATTAAGTTTATCTCTCAAAAATGTTATTTTAATATGAAATCCATTAAAGTTTCAATGACCCACCCTAGACCTTAGCTAGTCCAATTACATCCGCTTGACCACAAAATCATCCATTTATGTCTAAATGCTTCGTAGAATTCATAAAAGTGACAATGACCTCAGAAAATCCCATTGCATTCGATTGACTTTAGTATCATAAAGTTTGTTCGAAACGTCTCATGGAACCCATAAAAGTACCAATGACCCGCCTGTGACCTCAGATAATCCCATTGCATCCGATTGGCCATAGAATCATCCATTGTGGTCCAAATGTTCCATGGAACCATTAAAAGTTGCAATGACCCGCCTATGACCTCAGATAATCCCATTGCATCCGATTGGCCATAGAATCATAGAATCAAAGTTAAAAATTCAAGCGTAACACAAAAATAGTTGAAAATGCAACCGTAACGAAAAATAGTTGAAAATTTGACTTTACCCCCTAATATAATTTCTTTTCATGCAAATCGATTCTAAAGGAGTAAACTCCGATAGAAAAAATATTTCTTACGAGCTGGATTCTCTTTTAAGTAATTTTGACAAAAAAAAAAGATACTTTTTGATTACTTTTCAGTTTTTTGTATAAAAATATGCTTTACTTTGGAGCTGGAAACAGGCCTTTACGTTAAATTTTTTTTTTTAAAGTGAGACAAAATGTAACAAAAAATATGCATGGAAATTTGGGATGTTTTTTTTCCAAATATATTTCAAAAAGTATGTTGAATGAATATAATAATAAGTATAAGAATAATAAATGCAAAGATAACTCAGCCAAGAAACATTGAGGAAGTTAGTGTTTGGATTCATTAACGTATTTTCAACTGGGTATTTTCCATATCTTCTCGGAACGACATCATAAGAATGACTCAAAGAATGAAAAAGGATTGCCATCTCTCTGGAAGTACTTATAATTTGTAAAGAGAATTTAGGTCGAGGCATCCGAGGACATTTTTTTTAGTCTGAGAATTATATTCAGTCAACCAGTCAAAAGAATGAGAGAGAGGTAGAGAGAAAAAGAAACAATACTAGGACATTTTTTTCATATGCACTTTATTATTATATTATGAGCGTTATTTTCAAACTCTGCCATTGTAAAACTTATAAAACTGAACTTTTTTCAACCTTTATCTGACACAACTTTGTTTGAAATGAGTTCTTTATCTCAAGTCAATGTTTTTCAAAATTACGGGAAAAGTTGAGGCATGAGTGAAATCCTGAATTTATTTCAATGTAAAAGAATAATGTTTCTAATCAAACATGGCAACTCTGTTCAAAAATAACTCAGCACAAATAACGTTATTAATTGGAAGAGTGGTTTTTATGTTAACCTTGAACGCATTGCACTGTGTGTCAAATATGAATTTGCCAGTAGACAAATAAAATATATATTCAATAAAAATATTCTAATAAGCTTACAATGTTAACTTCAATATGGAAAAAATTCTGCACACATTTTTATGCTTTTTTTTGTTGTTACGAAGTACTTGAAAGATGTTTTACATCTGTAAATCAATAGGTCTGTTTTCGTACGCAATTCGATATATATATATATATGTATATATTTATTTATTTCATATATTTCGTACGCAGTTCGAAGCAATATTTAATTGCTTTGTTTTTGTATTTAAAACACTTTCGTAAGCATTCATTTTGGTTATTTTACCTATTTTTATTAATTTGCTAACCAATTGCTTACATTTTTTTCACAACACAATTTAATATAATTTTATCACTTTGGTAATCAGCTGTTTGAAGGTCGATATTTGTGCTCGAAGAAATTTTTCAAGTAAAATACGAGTAATATAGAGCGACAAAAAGTGACATTTTGCTTGTTCTTCGTTTCTTACGTGCTGGAAAAATGTGTAAAGAAACGCTCTCGAGTAACTTCAAGTTACTTGAAGTGAGTACGGAAACAGACCGTAAATATATATATATATAATCTATGACATTTATAAATGTCAAATTTTAAATACCTGCTCTTCATTATGCATGATAGTTTATGATAGCTAAGCCATTAACTTTATTTTATTAATACAAAGAACTATTTGAAGTCATTGAAATGAAATGTACACGATTAAATTGTAAATTGTTACACTGTAATCAGCTTTAATTTTTGAGTGTTTCAATTTTGCAACCCACTAGGAAATGGAAACCTATTTCTAAAACATGCATATGGAAATTCAAGCAAGGGAAGTGGTTTAGGATTAAATAAAATAAAAATTTAATGATTTTATCAAAAACTACCATAACATACACAGAGGTTTCTTAAGCAAGGGAAGTGATTTAGGATTACATAAAATAAAAATTTAATAATGTTATCATAAACTACCATAACATGCACGGAGGTTTCTTATATATATGGCATTTTTCTATAGAGCGTAAGCTAACTCTCTATGGACATTTAAGATCAGCATCTCCTCCTAATTCGATATAGCCTTTTCCGTTCGTCTGTCTGTAATCATGATTACAGGCGAAGTTTGAAACTACCAATAAAAATTTAATTGGTTATAGCTTTTCGTTATAAGTTTCTATTAAAATCACGTTCGAGAATAACCCAAATCGGTTGCAGACCACGCCTAACTTCCCTCGAAAACAGTAAAATATCTTCAAAATCTACAAAAAAAATTATACTGCAACTTGAAATTATGCGCATAAGTCTTGATTTTTAATATGCACTCTAATCTTGCAATTCGGCATAATGAAAAAATTCCGACTTCCCCCCTTACAACAACACATCAAAGCACAAAACAACCATTATTACCAAATATACCTACGATGAAAATCGACATGCTGTTAGACCAATTTTCTACTGGGTATTTCCACTAATAAGTAAAATCACTCAAAAACTAGAAAAACTTCGAGTTACTCGAAAAATTCGAGTTACTCGAAATCACGAGTTATTCGATACGAGTTTCGAGTCGAGTAACTCGACTCGACTCGAGCCGAGTTATTCGAAAATTCAACTACTCGCACAGCCCTAGTAAACAACTAAACAATTTGTACAAAAGAATATAATGTAGATTATATCAGACAGGGTGTCCCGCAACTGAGTGCAACTATTTACGGAGGTTAAAGGTAATGTTGAGTTGAGCAAAATATCGTATAGGAGGGGGAGTCTATTTTCACATTCTTAGGAGCTACAGGCAGCGCCGGATTAGAACATAGCGGGGCCTGGGGCTAAATTCGACACGGGGCTTACTTCAGAACAGAGCTTTTAGCTCGGATCTTTTAATAATAAAAATATTCATTTTTACGCATTTTTATATACTAGTATCGCCTGGGGTCGAAATTCGACCAATTTATTGATTGCCTACTTATAATTATATGCGCGATGATTTAAATAAATTTGAGGCTATAACTCTAAATTGATTGGAGGTATAAAGATATTTTCTTCAAAAAAATTATTTTTTTGTTTTATTATTTTTTTCAAAAACAGAAAAACAACATTCTAAAAAAATTTAATTTTGTCAAAGAAATCATAGGGGGTAGCCTTGATTTTTTGATGGCACGGACAGTTTATTAATTTAGTGTCAAGACAAAATAAATTGACCTAATATCCGGTATAGACTTAGATAGAATAAATAAAATTTTGTATTCTTTTTTTTAAATGGATAATTTAAATATAAAAAAAAAATAACGGTATTATTTTTAATAGTTTTTTTTAAGTTAACTGATAAGACTTGAATATAAAAAAGAAATAAATGAAATCTATTCACAGATGGCGGAGATATTGGCTTCCCAAATTAGAACATTCAATTTGAGACAGTTTTTTTGCTCTCTCTTGGCATTTGGTTGAAACACACGCTAAATAACTAACGACAATATTATGAAAATTCATTAAAAATACTTTTGGTTTGAACTTTGCTGTAATCACATTTGAAAGAAAATTTAACAAACTTTCAGAAAAAATTAGAAAAATTGAAAAACCGTTAAAATTCAACCAAGGTATTCACATGGAAAGTCAAATTTTTGTATTTGTACCAAAAAAGCGTACGACAAACTTTAATGTTCACGTATTAATATATAAATATGTCTTAACGGGGGACATGACATTGGCCGTTTTTTTAAATCGACATTTTTTATAATATTTTATTATAGTATATATTCTAAAGGTTTCATGGAAAAATTCTCAAGGGTTCAAAAGTTACAGCCGGATTAGTGAGAGCGCATTTTTATTTTTCTTTGCATTTTTCTTTCTTCACAAACTTTAAACGCGTTTATCTCTAAACCATGTTTTTCGTACTGGTTGCGGGTTCCTTTTTTGACGAATTTTTTTTTTTGTATTTATTTAAACTTGATTCCCTATCGTATGACACGAGCTTTTTTTAAATTTTTTTTTCGATTTTTTATGAATTTTTAAAGTCAATATTTTTTTCCAAAAAATACACTTTCAAATTTGGAATATCTCAGCCCTGTTTTTTTCTCTGCCGCCAGTTTGGAGCTCTATAAAACCATGTTGGAGTGAAAAATATATTTTTAAAATTTTTTTTCTTGTTATTTGTTCAATTCTCTACAGTACAAAAAAATTTTGGAAATATGTTTGTTTTGACTGAGTTATGAATTTTTAAAAAAAGGTCGGTTTTCTCTGCCGAGAATGTAATGTCCCTCCTTGAAGTGAAAAAAATAACTCTTGAATTTTTATTTCAAAATTTTTTTCTCGATTTAACTGTGGCAATACTTTCTATCAATTCGTCAAAATTAATCGTTTACAATAAATCATTTTCAATGCAAAGTTGCGTTATTGGCGACAAACGTTCATGTCGGTATGATCGGTGCACATTTTTTATTCCTTTTAATAATAAAAATTACCTTTCAGCTTCAGCTGTTTTTTTCTGGTTATTCTTCTCTCATAGTCTGTGCAAACGAATCGACTCAGCACTATTCTTAAACCTTGAAAATGCACTTCACAAATGTGTTACGAATTCGATAAGAGAAGACAACATATCGTTAATAGCTATCAAATCAATCTCTACGTTTTGCAAATATTGGCTGGTTGTATTGAAGCGATTCATAATTCGGTTCCAGAAAACTATCATGAAAGCGTTTTGAAGTTTTATTAATTTCTTAAATAGTGCAGAAGCTTCATGCTGCATTTCGGATTTTTGGTTTTGATCTTCACATAAAATTTCCTAAGATCTATTTGAGATGCATATTGTAAAAACATGATAAGCCACATTGCTTCAAAATTCATATTTTATGTTCATTACGTCTCTTGATGCATTATCAACATCAACTAAAAATATTGCCACCACCAATTTTGGCCCTATACCTAAAATAAATTTAAAGCACAACCACGATTTCTTGCAAATATTGTTTTAAAACTTTTAGGTCGATTACTTCGAACAATTTTTTATATTGCATGTCATGTTTTTACAATAAGTACTTCATATACAAGCGCCTTCGGGGCCCCTGCCTGCTCGGGGCCGGGGGCTGCAGCCCCCCTTTCTAACGGTATATCAACAAACCCCACCGACTTAACCGTTCCTGAGTTGTGCTCGTCTGAAGATGAAATCAATCGGTGGAAACTACTAAATTTCAAATTTGAGTCCAGATTTCTCAGAATTTCACGTAATAAATTAAATTATTTTTCATAATTAATCTTGGAATTGATTCAATTCTCTTTTCAATGACACTTAATACATAAACATTAAGGCGTAGTGAAATTTTTTTCTATAAAGCGGGATTGAGAAACTGAAAACTTACGGCATTTTAAGCAACATGGCCGAAGGATTCAGCTCTCCGACGAATTTCGAACCGCCAACTTTTCAAAAATAGCTTTTGATATGAATGGTTTAAAATATAATGGTTCAAGAGGGTTTTTTGCTCATAAAAGGTGAATTATTGTTCTATATCGATACTATAAAGTGATAAGAAGTTGCCATTAGAAAAAAAAAATTTTGCAAACATTTTTGCAAAATTTTTTTTCACGCACTATGGCCCCACCCTACGATTTCTGAAAGCAATATACTGATTTTTAGGCTTATTGTCTGGAACATGAGTACAAATTAAGTAGTGTTGTGTAACTCATACAAGAGGCAACTCAAATGTCTCATACACGAGCTTTGTGTGTACCATATCTTAAAAAAAAAATGTGTACGGCTTCAATTTTTACAAAACAACTCAAATTTGGCAGCTGAAGCCCTAACCAATATAGACGAGTCGCTACTTAAGGAGTAAAGACGAAAATTTTCGTTTAATTGCAATTCAATGTTGTTGACTTCGTCTATTTTTGAAGTCTGGAGAAGTAATTGTAGAAAGAAGAAATAAATACTTACTGATGACAAAGTTTCAAAACTGTTGTTCTTAAACTATAATATGTGATATATTATTATTGATTTTTTTCTTTGAATTTCTATTGATATTTTAATAAAATTTTTCGTTTTAAATTCTAATACGTTAATTACAATGAACAACTACTTATTACAAAATTTAATTTTTGTTTGCTGAAATAAGTTTTTTATTACTCAATTTTATTTTCAAAAACAAAACTCATTTAAATAGTATTTGTGTTCATTCTTCGCTTTCTTCATTATCCTCATAGCCGCTTTAAAAAGCTCACAAACACTTTTACATCTAATAACCTCTTTTTACACGAGACACACCTCATTTGAAGTGGGACATTGCACCATTTAATTTTGATAAATGAGTTACTCACCTCTAATTTCTTTTGTGCCCATCACTTAAATTAAGTTATGTAACGCAGCACATGTTGGATTGGAGAATTTGTTGTCATATGGTCGTTTTTTCCAATCGTTATTCCAAATTTGTTAGTGTAGCAAGAGATTTCTCTAATATCGAACTTTAAATTCTAAAATTCACAATCAAAGGAGAAAAATTGCGTTTTTTGTTCTTCAAAAATATATATCTCAGTAACCAGGTATATCAAACAATCGATGAATACATCAAAGTGTTTGTATTTAAAATATCTATAAACTTTCTAAACATTGAAATGACGTCACTTAACTAGTACTCATGTTCCGGAGCAATAAGCCTAAAAATCAGTTTTTTGCTTTTAGAAATCGTAGGATGGGGACATAGTGGATGAAAAAAAATTTTGCAAAAATTTTGAAAACACTTTTTTGTTCTAATGGAAACTTCTTATCACTATCAAGCATTGATCTAGGACAAAAGTTCATCTTTTATGTGCAAAAAACACTCTAGAACCAATATATTTTAAACGCACTCATATCAAAAGCTATTTTTAAAAAGTTGGCGGTTCGAAATTCGTCGGAGAGCAGAATTCTTCGGCCAAATTACTTAAAATGCTGTAAGTTTTCAGTTTCTCAATCCCGCTTCATAGCGAAAATCTCATCCCATACATTTCATTACGCCTTAATAAACATATATCTTAAAATAAAAAAGTTCACTGTACTAAAAAAATTATACTTATAAGAAAACAATGATATTATCAACTGATATTTTATCCTACCTACATGTTTTCTAATAAGTTTAATTTTTTTAAAGTCAACTTTTTTAATTTTAGAGATATGTTTACATTTTAAGTGTAATTGAAAGGAGAATTGAATCAATTACAAGATTTTCTTATTCTTATTCTTATTCTCATAAGTCACTGAACAGCAACATGAGTAACTAAACACAGCCACATAGTTTTTGTCGTATTATAGTTGTCACTCTAAGCCGCCGTGTGGCGCATTGAAGTGACATTATAGGCGGCTTGATTGTTTAAGTGATGGAAGCAGAAAAACGGTAAATAGACAAATATTTTAATTTTTTTAATAGCAATTGTTTATATTTTATCCTATTAGCTTAAAAATAACCACCAGGAGGCACCAGGAGGCAGTTCGAGTAGATGGTATCATTTATGATTAAGAATGAAGCCAAGCTGGTTAGAGCTATTCCTTAATTTAATTCTTTTAACCTTCAAGTTTTCATCATAATCTTCACTATCTATCTAAGATGTGTTTAATGAGATTTAAAGTCTCATTTCAAATGTTTCGTCACCTCACCTCACGTGACAACCAAGATACTACTTTTCAAGTGACGTGACACCGACTACGACAAAACTCACATAGGTGAGGTGACAACAAGAATAAGGGCGACTAATTAACCCTGTAGCCAGTAGACTAATCTAAATTGTGCACCCCTTTAGAAGATTTTTTTATAAAATAAGTCGATGAATCTTACTACACATTTTCGAATTAACCTCTACAAAAATGACATATTTTAGAAGAGATTCAAAAAATAAACAAAACTATGCTATCCATGAATATTTGATAAAAGAAGTAAGAATCTAAAATTTTCAAAAACTTAAAAAATTTTCTCTGAATTGTTCTAATATTTTTGTCTACCGGGCTTACAAGTTGTGAGAGAAAAATTTACTATAAGTGAACCACACAATATCTGTTTTAAATAACTGAAGATTTGACATTATGAAGTTATAAAAACTTAATTTAGTTTAATATAGAAAACTTTGAAAAATTTACGAAAAATTTTGCATAATTGAAGAAAAATAGGACCTGGAATATTAAAATTCATTTATAAAAATTTTTCATAATTTTTATCAATTTCTTTATAGTATCTTTATTAATCTCCGCTTGAACTTTTATAGACAGGATTGAGGTCTGTAATTTTTGACTGATTTATAAATATCACCATAAATACCACCATAAATACCACCATAAATATTTCAGCATCACAATATTACAGTGATACCAAATTGATATCAGAATTTGTTTCATTCTCATGATCTACATAATTCCCAAAGAAAACTTGCCCAGATTGGACAAGGACAAGAGTCATGAATGGCTCAAAAAGAACTGGCAATTCCAATAAATCTGATGATTCTTCACATTCGGTGATTGAAAAAAAAATTTAATTTTAATAATTAGAATAATTTTTAAGGAACTGTGCATCCTATCATCTCTTTAAAAATGTATTTTTGATAGTTTTGTTGGTTGATTTGAACATAATAATAGTTATTTTAGTAAAATAAAGGAGTCAGAAAACTATCTTGGAATTTTTAATAGACATCTTCAAAATAAAATAAAAAAAAATCAAACTCCATAAATTGTCATAGAACGCCATTTATTTAATTTTAATAAAAAATGTAATGAATTTAAATCAATTTAATTTTTTAGAAATTTTTTAAGCAAGTAAACAGTTTATTAATGATTTTTAAACTAGTAGTTTTATGTAACAGCATACCCAAACCATATTGCTATTCAAAATTATCTTCTAGCAGGTTAAAAGCTGTAAATGAGGTTTTTTTCATGATATATAGTCTCAAAACTTAGTAATCACAAAATCATAAAGTATGTTTTTATTTTTGACATTTATGACATGAACAAGTTTTTCTGAAAAGTTCTGGAGAAATGTATTGCTTACAAAACAACTGACGCCTCCATTCATCATACTCTGAAAATCATGCAGGTTTTCGAAACTTAACGGTTTTAGAAATGTCTACTGTACTAGCAAGTTTGAACACTTCTTAACCTGAATATAAGAAGTAAAACAGTGCTTTTTTATAAAACTTAATGGAATATAAAAAAAAATGTTTTTACATTTTTCCTTTTGTACTCCATCTTAATATCATGTAAATTTTAATATAATTTGTTTGGAAATTGCACCCCTAACCAATGCAAAATTACAAATGGAATTGACTTGGGTTTTAATGTGAGCGTTAATATTGAACAAAATTTAATATAAAGTTCAAGTTTGTTGCAATAAAAACGAAGTCCTGGTGATGGTAAAAAATATTTTCATTCACTTTTGCACCCTTTTGATATTCGAATATAAAACCGAAGTCATTGAGGTGTGTTCTATTTATTAAAAAAATCAAGAATGATGTGGTAAAAAGTTCTTTTGCCAAATTTTGCACCCCATTTTGGCGTGCACCCAATTATACGCTACTGCCTGTAGCTCCTAAGAATGTGAAAATCGACCCCCCTCCAATACGATTTTTTGCTCAACTCGACATTACCTTTCACCTCCGTAAATAGTTGCACTCAGTTGCGGGACACCCTGTATACAACGTTATTGTTTAAAATAAGCCAATGGCTTAACAGGTTCGAACATTTTTATGTTATAACTCCATGATGTTTGAGTACAAAAGCAAACTCCTAAATAGAATGTTTGGGTTGAAATAAAAACTTATTTCATTTAGTCTGATTGGTGGGTATTACAAAGAGTATTTTGGTAAAGTGCACGGATGTCATTTTTCGTTACAATTCACAGAGGAATTAAATAAATGATCAAGAATTACAAATTTGTTTCTTCGTGGGTCTAAAATTTTGATTTTCAAAATTCTCGAAAACAAGAGCTAACCTAAAAAAACGCTTAGCACCACTAGAGTTAGCATACTCGAATTAGGCTATCCCCCCGGGTCCCCTGTTTGATGAGAAAAAAAAGTCTCCGATTCGAGCACAGTGTTATTATTATTATTTATTGTTTGCAGTTCTTAGTGTTACAAGATATATCTCTAAGCTAGATATATTGTGTGATCCAAAGAGATTTTGGGGGTTCATAAATACTAAGAAAAAATCTGATGGATTTCCTTCATCTTTCAAAACTCTTGATGGATTTACGGACGATTCTTCTATAATTTGTGGCCTTTTTGCCAATCTTTTCAAGGAATCTTTTTGTTCAGATTCTTTTAATCCTGATGAAGGGTATTTTGACTATATGAACTCTTCACCCAGGGTCTCTTTGGAATATATATCCTTCACCTCTGAGGATATTTTAAAGTATATTGGGACACTCGATGAAGATTTTGGCGCTGGACCCGATGGAATTCCTGCCGCATTGCTAACTCAATGCGGTTCCGTTTTATGTAAACCACTTTCTTTTATTTAACAAATCAATTACAGAAAGTTATTTTCCAGTTTTTTGGAAAAAATCATTTATAAGTCCTATATATAAAAAAGGTTGCAGGAATGACGTTATCAATTATAGGCCCATCGCTAAGCTTTCATCGATTCCCAAACTTTTTGAGCGAATTGTGTACGATCGTGTTAAAATTCATTGTGGAGAAGTCATAACAACTCGTCAGCATGGTTTTGTTAATGGCAGATCCACTGTGTCCAACCTTCTCGATTTTACATCTTTCTGCCTTAATACAATTGAATCAGGTAACCAGGTCGACTGCATTTACACTGACTTTAGTAAAGCGTTTGATAAATTACCACATAATTTAATTTTATTTAAACTCAAGTTATTGGGATTTCCACAATATTTTGTCAGCTGGATTAAATCGTATTTGACAGAACGATCTTATCAAATACGATTCCGAGGAGTTCTGTCTCCTGAATTTGTTGCGGAATCAGGTGTTCCTCAAGGCAGTCACTTAGGTCCACTTCTGTTTATTTTAGCCATTAATGATGTTACCCACATTATTAAACACTCTCATTTGTTAATTTATGCAGATGATATGAAAATATACAGAACAATAAATACTAAAGACGACTCCAACCTACTCCAGGCTGACCTGAAATCTTTTGAAGTTTGGTGCTTTAAAAATAATATGTTTCTAAATCCTGTTAAATGCCAAACTATGACCTTTTCGCGCAAAAGGAATAATTTAATTTTTGACTACAATATTAAAAATACTGCTTTAAGTCGTGTTGAGGCCGTCAAAGACCTTGGTATATGCATGGATTCTAAGCTATCGTTCAACAATCATATCGATTACATTTGTAAAAAAGCATCTTCAATGCTTGGATTTATAAAACGCTGGGCCAAAGAATTCAATAGCATGATTACAACTACAACGTTGTATTATGCAATAGTGCGCCCTCACTTGGAGTACGCAAGTCAAGTTTGGTCCCCAAGTTATAGCATTGAATAATTATAATATAGAAAGGACACCGCCGACATTCGCCACTACCCCGTCGTTATGTCGCCACCATCGTTTTGCATATCTCCAAAGCTTTTCACCTGGTTTGTGCACATAGCGAAGAAAATCCTAAATTAATCCCAAAACAAATAGAAATAATTTCCTCCTTTGTTCAAGGTCACTAGCTTGTATCGCTGGCAAGAGTTTTCGTTTGTGTTATTTGATTTTTATGCAAATTGCCAAATTGTGTTAAATGAAAATAAAATTTAGTTTTGAATGCTTAATAAAACAATCACTTTTATCAGATGATTAAAGAAATAAAATAGACTTTTATCAGAAATAATGTCAATTTATTAAAAATGCATTCATAATTAACGTTTTCATGTTTATCTTTAATATTTTTATGAATATAAAATTAATAATAAATAAGACAAAAATTAAGAATGAAAATAACAATTTATTGTGAATAAAAATGTTTTAAAAAGGAATAATGAATAATGAATTTGAAGTGCATTTTGAATAAAATATGAATAGTGAATGAAAAATTAAAAATAATTTAACTAAACATGATTCAGTATATCAAATTTTTTAATTTTTCTTTTGGAACACTTTGCCTTTGAATTTATTATTTTAATTTTTGCGCGTAGAAGAACACTTAATGTGTGCAAATTCATTTGATCTTCATGTTCCGCAATAGAACAGTAAAGTGGACTTTGTATTTCGGACTTACAAACATTATTTAAAATGCTTAAAACATTTCGCTCGAAGCAATGAATTTCAAAATTTTTTTTCAAAAACATTAATGCATTTTTTAATTAATTGCACAAAATGTGCGGTTGGTATTGTGAGACCACCATTTCGAGTTCCTTCAAATTCTCGAACTTCAATTAACTTTGAAACATTAGTATAATTTTTGGTTTCGTCACACATAAAAAATTTACAGGCTATGCATTTGTATTTTTTCCACATTGTTTGAGCAATATATCCAGAAAAATAATTAGTTGCCATGTCATTAATATTTGGAACAACTTCTGAGAGCTCTTCAGTGTCAGAATCGTCAAATTCACAAATATTCAATTCCTCGTCAAACTCCATATCGCTTGTACTGCAAGCTTCGATATTGAAATCAGATGTGTTTATATTAAAGAAAAAAAAAACTAATTATTAAAAAAAAAAAATACATAAATATATATACTGGGTCAATTGTTTTTGTCAAAAAGCGTATAACAAAAGTCATCTACGAAGAATTTTAAGACAACCTCCCCAATCAAGTAAAGGTCTCAAATCAACACTAGCTCCCGGCAAGAGACATTAAAATTAGCATCTGAAAAATTGAAAAGACAGCATGATTTTAATAATAATTTTGGTTTATAGCTGTTCAAACTTTTTTTCAAACTCCCATTTCTTTAAAGTAGTATTTATGTATTTCAAAGTAGTAAAACGTTTGTCGGCTTCTCCGGAACGCACATGATATCTATAAACACCGGTAGAGCAAAAATACAGGACGGATACCTAAAACTAATACATATTATTGACATCAAACAATACGAGCAGTTTTTGGACAAAATACAAGAATACGTTACGTCGGACATTGATAAATCCCATCCTTCCTACTCCTTAATTAACCATGAACTCCAACAATCAATTGAAATACTCTCCAATATTAAACCCATTCAGGCTCAAAGAAAGAAGAGATCTTTTAATTTTATTGGCACTGCATGGAAATACATAGCAGGCAGCCCAGACCATGAAGATTTTGTAATGTTAAACAATAAAGAAAACGAATTAATTACTTACTTACTTACTTAGGTGGCCATGACAACCCGTTGACGGGTTACGGCCGACTTCATCAGGTCTCGCCAGGCGTCTCTGCTTCGCGCGCGCCGTCTCCAATCTCTTTCACCAAGCGCGGTAAGGGCTTCCTCGGCCTGGTCAATCCATCGGAGGCATGGCCTTCCTCTTCGTCGTCGACCCTCGGCTTTCGCCTCAAACACCTTTTTCGCTGGAGCTTCTTCATCCATACGAAAGACATGACCCAGCCAACGTAGTCGCTGAATTGTTATACGCTGGACTATGTCAATGTCGTCGTAGAGCTCGTACAGTTCGTGGTTCATTCGAATGCGATAGTCGTCGCCAACTCGAACAGGACCAAAGATTTTGCGAAGAACTTTCCTCTCGAACACCCCAAGAGCGGCTGCATCTGCTTGCGATACCACCCATGCTTCAGCGCCATAGAGAAGCACAGGTATGATGAGCGTCTTGTAGAGTGTTAGTTTTGTCGATCGAGAGAGGGCTCTGGAACCTAATTGCTTACTTAGCCCGTAGTAGCACCTATTAGCAATTGTTGTTCTTCGCTTTATCTCCAGGCTGACATTGTTGTTGCTGTTTACGGCGGTGCCAAGGTAAGTAAACTCCTTGACAACTTCAAAGTTATATTTGCCTGCTGTAACATGGGAGCCTAGACGCCGCACTTCCCTATTTGCAGACAGCATATACTTTGTTTTGCCCTCGTTCACCGTCAAACCCACTTTGGCTGATTCCTTTTCGATAGCGGCGAAAGCAGCGGTTACATCTCTCTTGGTTCTGCCGATAATATCGATATCGTCAGCATACGCAAGGAGCTGGACACCTTTGTAGAAAATGGTGCCATTTCTATGTACACCTGCCTTTCGTAGGATCCCCTCCATGATGAAATTGAAGAGATCGCATGATAGCGGGTCGCCTTGTCTAAAACCTCGTTCGGTATTAAAGGTTTCGGAGAGGTCATTTCCTACCTTGACGGAGCTGCATGTATTGCTCAACGTCATCTTGCAGAGCCTAATCAACTTTGCAGGTATACCGAACTCAGACATTGTTGCGTACAGGCAATCCCGAATCGGGCTATCGAACGCAGCTTTGTAATCAACAAAGAGATGATGGGTGTCGATTTGGTTTTCGTGGGTTTTTTCCAGGATTTGGCGTAGTGTAAATATCTGGTCTATGGTGGACTTGCCAGGACGAAAGCCACACTGATAAGGTCCAATCAGTGTTTTGGTATGCGGCTTCAATCTTTCACACAATACGCTCGAAAGAACCTTGTATGCGATGGAAATAAGACTGATACCTCTGTAGTTGGCGCAGATTGTCGGGTCTCCTTTCTTAAGTATAGGACAAAGCACACTGAGATTCCAATCGTCGGGCATGCTTTCCGCTAGCCATATTTTGCTGATGAGTTGATGCATGCACCTTATCAATTCACCGCCGCCGGTTTTAAACAATTCAGCAGCCAGGCCGTCAGCACCTGCGGCTTTGTTGTTTTTGAGTCGCTGGATAGCAACTTTAACCTCGTCATGGCTAGGTGGTGGAATTTCCACTCCATCATCGTCGATTGGTGGTGTCAGACTGCATTCTCCAAGGGCGGAATTGTTGGTATCGTCGCCTGCAAGCAGATTGGAAAAATGCTGTCTCCATAATCTCAATGCGCACTGCGTATCTGTTACCAGATCACCATTCTCATCTCTACAAGTGGATGCTCCGGGCTTGAAACCTTGGGTTAGACGCTTAACCTGCTGGTAGAATTTTCGAGCATCCTTCCTGCCCTGGTACACCTCAATTTTTTCTCGCTCACGCTTTTCCTGCTCTCTTTTTTTACGTCTGAAAAGGCATCTCTCTTCCTTCCTCTTATCGCGATAGTTTTCGTGCATGGCTCGCGTTGCAGCTGACTGCAGCGTCTTTTTATATGCGGCGTATTTTGCTGCTGTCGCGTCGCGACACTCCTGGTCATACCATTGGTTGCGAGGTTGCGGGCACCGAAAACCAATGACTTCTTCAGCAGCAGTGCGCATGGAGTGGGATATATGCGCCCAAAGTCCGCCAGCGTCGTCGAGGCAAGAGTAAGGTTGGTTGAGCTTAACCGAGAGTTGAGCGGAGTAGGCCTCGGCGGTCCGTTGTGATAGCAGCTTATCGACATCAAGCTTTCGTTGCACACCTGTGCGTACATTCTTCGCATTGCACAATCGCATGCGGATCTTGGCTGCAACAAGATAATGGTCGGAGTCAATATTGACCCCCCGAAATGTGCGCACATCCAGTACACTTGAAGCGTGCCTTCCGTCGATCACAACATGATCAATTTGGTTTCGCGTTTTTTGATCCGGGGACAGCCAGGTTGCCTTTTGGATATCGAGGTGTTGGAATCTGGTGCTACTAACTACCATGTTTCGCGCCGCGGCGAAGTCGATCAGTCTTAGACCGTTATTCGAAGTGGTCTCGTGGAGACTGAACTGACCGACAGTGGAGCCAAAGATGCCTTCTTTTCCGACCTTCGCATTAAAATCGCCGAGAACTATTTTTACGTCGTGGGCCGGGCAGCGATCATACACGTCCTCTAGGCTCGCGTAGAAGGTGTCCTTGACAGCATCGTCCTTTTCCTCCGTCGGGGCATGTGCGCAAATAAGGCTGATGTGGAAGAATTTCGCCTTGATGCGGATTGTCGCCAGCCTTTCGTTCACAGGTGTGAACCGGGAAACAAGATGGCGTAGTTTCCGACTTACGACGAATCCGCATCCAAATTCGCGCTTCTCCGCATGGCAGCTGTAGTAGATATCGCAGTCTGCTCTCTTAGAGCAGCCTTGTCCTTTCCATCGCATCTCCTGGATGGCGGTGATGTCAGCCTTAATTTTTTCGAGGGCTTCCGCCAGTTGGACAGTGGCACCTTCCCTATAAAGGGTCCGGACATTCCAGGTGCATATCCGTAAATCATTATCCGTTTTTCGTTTGCGGTGGTCGTCAACGTAGTGGGGGTTCATATCCGAGGCTGATTTTGTTTTCATTGGGAAGTTATAATGTGGTTGGGACCCAAACCCTACGCACATTCCATTTTTAAGGTCTTGAAGAGACCCCTCAAGTTTATTGTCTAGAGGAGACATCGCCGCTCAAATTGGCCGCCAAAGTTTATCGGGCGATAGTTTTTGACGTTTCCAGGAGACACCACGCGGAGGTTTTGAGTCGACTTGAGACGATTTCGACATGGATAATGCTGGCCTCGCCAAGTTGAGGCAGTCAGACACGTTGCCATGTGAAGATCGCCCCCTTTTGTCTCCCAAACGAATTAATTACAAATAGTAATAAACAAGTAATAATAAATAACGTATATAATGAAAGAATAAATAACCTCACAAAAATTACAAACGAATTAAAAAATACTATAAGAAAAGATAATTACATTAATGATCGGCTTGTCTCGAATATTAAATATAGATTAAAATTAATGAAAGAAGAACTAATAAATATAAAATTTGCCATACAATGGGCGAAAAACGATGTAATAAATTCAATGTAATTGTCTCAAAATGAAATAAAAGCAGCAATTGACACTTTTAATAATGAAAACTTTACATTCACCACAATGGAAGAAGCATTAGAATTTACCAAAATAAATGTATTAACAAATATGACTACACTTTTATATGTGGTTAAAGTTCCACTTACATCAAATTTAACATATCGCACACTAAATAAAAAACAGTCACAACTCAAAAAACATGACTTTTCAGGAGAAGCGAAAAATAAAACCCTTTGGTTGATACTATAGAAGAAAAGCAATTTTCATTTAAACACACGAACTTCATTCGTCCAGTTAATGAAGAAAATAATGAAAAAGATATTGAGATATGTGTTTTGTGAATTGATTTATAACAAAAAGTCGGTATAAAAAAATTTTGAGTTGTGACTGTTTTGTATTTAGTGTGCGATATAATAAAATTTTAATAAGACCCGTAAAAAAGGGAAATAATTCAATAAAATTCAAATATAATGAAATCATTCAATATGAGAAAAAGATATTTGGAATAAAAGAAAAATGTTTAGAATATAATTAATTGTCAGTTTGTAAACAAAATCAAATAATAGATATTAGTTATGATAGTTGTATACCAAGTTTATTAAGAAGCCTTAATTCTTCATGCACAACAATTAATAGTCAACTGTTACCTACTGTCGAAGAACTTCAGCCAGGAATTCTTATGCTAAATCAATTTAGTGGGAAAATGTTAGTAAGCGAAACTGAACACATTTTAAATGGAACGTATTTGGTGAAACATCATGATGTCACAATAAAAATAGGAGCAAAATCTACAGAAACATAATGTTGTCTCCAGTTCAGATCATGCCAGCTTTAATGCAGCCATCACCCTTTGAAAAAAGCCATATTAACCTTTTCTCATTAGAAGCCTTGAGCGAACTCCACATTAATATCACAAAAGAGATACAACGACTCAGTTCTGGAAGAATTCTAAGCCAATCCTGGTTAAGTGGAACAACATTTCTCATTATAATCATATTCTTCATCATATTAAAATCATGGAATTTCAAAACATCTAGAACTATAAAAATACAACAGGAAATACCGAAAAATATAAGCCATCAAGATTTAAATACTTCACCTGAGATAAAGCATGGAATATCTAAAAGCATAACATTACCAAATATTTACACTGGAACCTTTTTTTGAATGAGGACATTCAAGTTTAAGCAGGGAGGAGTTAACATTAGGAAACTGCTGATCATGCATTTTCCCACCAAATGCATATAAGCACCAAATTCTGAACTAAGCTGGATGCAACCTGATGCCTGCATGCGAGGGACTCGTCTACAAAACGTGTGACGCTGGCAGCGACTCATGCAGTTACAACAACAACAATAATCCCAAACAGTTTAAGGTTTCTTGAATAAGTAAAGAATATTATTAAGTTAGTTTAAGTTTAGTTTTGATTAAGTTATGTCAAAGAAATGAAATAAAGATATTTTTTTTAAATAAAATCAAAGGAGATTTTATTAATTTATACATATCGAGCGATATTATTATAAGTGACTTTAAATTTTTTCTTATGGCAATAGTCAGCGTTTGCAAACACTTCACAGCCATACAGAAGAATGGGTATTAAATATATTTTTGCTATTAGCAGTCTAATTCTTTATGGCGTAAAGTATTGGGTAGGCCATAAGCTGCGTAACATACCATTTGCCTTACCTGAGGCACTAGTTATGTGTTCGTTCCATGACAAGGAAGTTAAAATACCCCCACGGCCGATTCGTAAGAGTACAAAATCTTAAATTGTAGCTCTATTTGTAGGAGATTTCAAAAATTTTCCTATTTTGATGACGTCTAAAGTATATTCATATCAAATTGTTTTCCTGCAGAGTAAAGACAAGCCCATTTGAAAAGGTTTCAATTTTGGGGTTGACAACAATTTAGCACACAAGCACGCATAGTAAATACAGCACACAGCTGATTACTTCTCTTAAGACGAACAGTAGCATTGAGAATTTGTTTTTTTTTTGTTTTGCTCAAGCATTCGTTTATTTAAAATGGAACATTAGAGTCGAAGCCAGCGTGGGTTAATGAGAGAGGACATTTGTTTTGCTTTCGAAAGCCAGCCGCTGCCTTAAGAACAGATGCTTTCTCAGTTGTGCTTTGAAGTTTGACAATTATGCCAGCAGCTGTTGTAATAATGTTATTCTTGTTATTTATGCGATGTGTGCGAATTTAAAAAAATTTATGTTTGAGCAGTTAATAGTAGTGCATACTTTAGAAGAGATTTCGATTAAGTTCTCGTTATCGCATCGTGGGATGCCGCGGATGATTTTGCCGGACGCAAAAGCATTTTTCTCAACTTTAGACCAATGCAATTGCATTTCACGCACCTCTTTGCGAGAGGCCCTACCGCGAGCAATCGATTTTTAAACTTAGAGTTTATTTCAAACAACTCATTTATGACTTCATCCTTTGATGACATATTCACTTCCAATGCGGACATACGACCATTAATGCGCTGTATATCAGATGATAATTCAGAAAAGTTTGCTTCAAGATCATTTAACTTCGCAAAAACGCATCAAATTTCCCTTCAACCATAGTGGGCAGCTGATTAAGACGGGTAAATTTAGTCAGTTACCTTGTTTTTTTGTTATTTAAACTTTTTTAATTTAAAAATAATTCATAAAAAATGCACAATTGTGTCCTTATTGATTAATAAAATGTGCTTTTTATTTAAAATAAAGTATACAATATACAATAAAATATAGTTATCAAAAATTTTGTTTCTTTAGAATTAACTTTTTGCATTCAAATTTAACGGTAAATGTTAATATTTTGTAGGGCTACCATACAAAAGTGGTTTTAACTGTTCCTTTTCCCACAAAACACCTTAACTTTGTTAAAATCTCCATATCAACTATTGTAAGTGTATTTTATGACAAGCACTGAACATTAGGGCGTATCGAATTACATTTTTTTTTCGAATTTCACATTCTAAGAGGTCTCAAAAGTTTCATGTGGTTGTCGAGATCTGCCAAAAAAAATGGCATTTTATGAAAATAAAAGGACATCTTCCTGCCCCGCAAGGACAAAGTTGTTTTTTGAGAAAAACAGTAAAAAATAACGATCTTAAAATGCTTTGATTTTTGTAAAAAAAACTACATATGTCTAAAAGAAAAAATTTAAATGCAGTTTAACTAGCAATATCTTACCGAACACGATGATACTCACGATTTTTACCCACAGTATCCTGTTTGAAGGATATTCGAAGCGAAATTTATACTCGAGATGGCACATAACTTTTGATTGTAACCATTGAGTCTAAATTTTAATGGCATTGATTATAGTGTTGGCGTATTTCTTAAATATGATGAATTAATAATTTGCATAGTTTTTGCTTATCAATTCTCCTGTTTTAGAGAAATGTATACTAGAACGCAATTTTTTAACTTTTTCAAAAAAATTAATATTAGATTTTATATCATGGGCATAAGAAGTGGTGTCGAAGATAATTTTCTCAATTTGGATTTTTCAAATATTTCTGTACATGACCTTACCTTAAAATATTTATATAATATGCCAGGCTTAGACCACGATTTTTTTTTAAATTTTAATGCTTAAAAAAATTTTACTTCGTTCCATCAAATTTCTCAATTTGAGTTATATCTTCTTTATGGTTATAATATCGTTAAAATACATTTTATGCCATTCAGTCGGTCTCAAAAGACTAAACAATTGTTTTTAAAATGTGTTTTAATGAAATTATAACCATAAAGGCGACATAACTCAAATTGAGAAATTTGATGCTAGGAAATAACTTTTTTTTAAATATCGAAAAAGAAAAAAAATCGTGGTCTGTAGCTGATATATTAAATAAATATTTTTAGGCGGTATCTTGTTCAGAAATTTTCAAAATACTCAAATTAAGAAGAGTATCTTCGACACCACTTCTGAATCACTTGACATTAAATCTTATATTCATTTTTTTGAAAAAGTTAAAAAATAACGTTCTAGTATACATTTCTCTAAAACAAGAGAATACAAATGCAAAAACTATGCAAATTATTAATTCATTTTATTTATGGAATACATCAACACTATAAATAGTACCACCAAAATTTATAACCAATGCTTACAATCAAAAGTCTTGTGCTATCACAAGTACAACTTTCGCTTCCAATATCTTTCATACAGGATACTGTTGGTAAAAATCATGAGTAGCACCGTGTGTGGCAAGAAATTGTTATTTAAACTGCATTATTACTTTTGCTTTAAGACATGTGTGGTTTTTCTTAAAAAAATCAAAGCATTTTAAGATCGTTATTTTTTATTGTTTTTCCCAAAAAACAACTTAGTCCTTGGGGGCAGGAAGATGTCCTTTATTTTTAATAAAATTTTTTTTGGGTGATCTTGACATGCAACTTCCGAGACCTCTAAGAATACGATCTAAATTTTTCGATACGGCCTATTGCACACGTCGTGACAAAATTAATATACCCCTTACGCAGTACGCGTGGAGGTATGAAAATCCACATCTTTAATTTTTGTTATTTTTCAGAATATTTCAGAACAAATCTTTCTGATCATATTTCCAAACAGATCTGCTGGGACTTCTGGAAATTAATGATTTTATGACCTTTTTCTTAGAGCATGTTTTGGCTAAAATGCGCAAATTTATAAAGAAAAATGTACACATTTTTTTAAAGGTTTCAAACGCAATTAAAAAAACCCGCATCTTTAATTTTTCCTATTTCCTTTATTTTTCCTATGATATATAATATATCAAAGATTTTATGACATTTTTCCTAGAACATGTTTGGGCAAAACTATGCAAAATATGATCAACTTTCGGTGATCTTGCTAAAGAAATTTTTTCTAATTATTGGTTCATGTGTGTGATATTATAAAACATTTCAATATTCCTATAGGGTTTTTTACTGAAGACGCACTTGATGAAAAAAATAAAGAATTCTGAAGATTTCAATTAGATAATACAAGAAAAACCGCTTATATCGTCTAATGCTTCGTCTACACAGAGAGTTAAGTTTGAGTTACCAGTACAAAGCTGAGTTTTCCCATTTAACGAGAAATAAACTCTTGCGTTACCAGTACAAAAATGTACGATTTAACTCAACTTAACTCATTATATATTCTGAGTTTTTATGACTCAATGTAAAAAGTGCCTAAAAGTACACTACAAAATAATATAAATGTTTATATTCAGTGGTATTTTTCATGAAAGAAACTTTTTTTTACAAGAACTGACAAAATAGAACAGCTGATTCGTTAATTATACAATTTATATTTTTAACTATATGTTGTTATTTTCTTTAAAAAATGAGTAAAAGAACTTCGAAAAGGATTTGGGCAATAGTGGGGAAAGTAGTTTTCATCCAAATATGGGCAGAGCTTTCGCAAAGGATGAAAAAAACGCATGTGTACGCAGAGACACCAGCAGCATTGTCGGCAAATTTAACTCAATTCTGCTACGATATCTCTGTGTGAACAACTTCGGTTAAATGTTAGTTAAAATTAACTTAACTCTCTGTGTAGACATAGCATAAGGCGCTTATATCAGTAGAGCGCTAAACGTGCACTTGCAAGCAGCAGAATGATAAAGATATACACTTTTCTTGAAATATACATAGACAAAATTTGAAGATGAAAATATGAAAAATAATATACTATGATCAATTTTTTTAATGACTTCGTTTTATATAGTTCATGCAGTTAGTATGATTTAAATTTTAGTGAATTTTTGTATAAGTTTTTTCGTATTATATGGCAATATTTTTTAATAGGCAAACAACTGGAAAATGTTTTTTACGTTACTCTCAATTTGGGAATGTTACATGTAATTTTTAAAGTAGGCGTGGTAGATGGCTCATATATATGCAAATTACAACAATTTGCAGAAGAGAACTGAAGATAATAAATTCAAATTTTTTATATGTGCGGTGCGCGTGTGCTTGGACATATTTCAAATATTTTTTAAATTATATTCACTTCTTAAACAAACATCTCTACCGAAATTTATTGTTATTAAAAGGTTCAACGGATTCTATGGGGAATATCCATATCAGGATAAATGTGCGATGGACGTGTCTTTGGTCCGTGTTTAATGAAATTTTATGTGTTTTTTTCTGTTCGTGTTGCAAACATCTCTGCGGTCATTTATTTGTAATAAGTTTATTATTACAGATTTTATGCCGATTTTTCATTTCAGGCTATATTGAAGGGTGGCATGGCCTTTATCCGATTTAAATAAAAATTAAAAATGTTTTTAATTCGATAAATATAAACGTCTGCACCAAATTTTAACTCTCTACAATAACGCTTTCTATATTTGGCCACACTTTGTATAAACTTGCGACACCGTGCGACACCTATACATTGACATAATGCCGTTGTGTAGTGCGCCCAGTGTTTCCATATGTTTTTTGAAAATCCTGCAATTTAAAAAAAAATCCTTTATTTTTAGAGAAAATACTGCTCTTATGAAAGCACTAAAAACATTTATTTTAAAAGTTTTTGTATAACAAAATTTTTAATATTTTATTTAAAGGTAATTTTTATACTATTCTATATTATTATATAATTTCTTATTTAATTTACTATATAATTTCTATACTATATTATAATAATCATATTCTAATTAGGTATGCATTAAAATAAACAAAAATAAAGCAATTCATTTGCAATGTTGAGACCAGTAAAAATATATATTTTTTTTTTCATTGTCAATTTTTCCAAACGTCTTCATAATTTCTAATGACTAGGACATTCTAACAGAATCACATTCTAAGACTGTTTTAAAATTAACAAAAATAAATTTCATGAATTATATTTAAAGCAATGCATTCACATTGTTGAGATTATTTAAATTCAATACAGTGGTCGTCCAGTATAACGAACGATAAAATGTCCGAGGCCGTACGATATATCGAACTTTACGTTATATCCAACAAGTTATTTTTACCAAAAAAGGAGAGTTTAGTTAATATAAATCAATTACTGTACATATGGTCATTGAAATAAAAATTCAATGGTACTAAGTACATATGAAAACTTTCAATAAAACAAAATTATTGCTTTTTTTGTTAGAAAAATCGCAAATCAGTGTTTGTTTCGGCACGTGTTATGCTCAGGTCAACAGGGTTTTCCTGCAAGCTTCGTAGGACAGAAATTTTTGCAAGCCCATTTGAAACACGTATTAAAAATTTTCACGTATTAAAGCTTTTCACAGCTTCTGTATGTGTTACTTTTTGGGCAATATTTTTATGATGTTATTTTCAGAATCTTCAGTGTAAGCATTTTCAATTAGAGCATTGTCTTTCTGAAAAGGGGTTAGTTTCTTAAATTAATAAGTTTTCTGCATTGTTCCAGAACTCAAAGTCTCATGTGTCAAAACTATCGTTAAAGCCACTTATATCACTTAATTACTTGCTCAGATGACGCTTACAACCGTTGATCGGTTTTGGCCTCGTCTAAGAATTTGCGCCAGCCTCTTTTGTCGTGCGCTTGCTGGCGCCAGTTGGAACTTTCTTCCTCCTTACTCCTTCCAGTTGGAAACTTCCTCGTCTGCTTTGTCCGCCGCTGGGCACCGAATCAAATGATTTTTTCGCTGGAGCATCGTCGTTCATTCTCTCGACAAGACCTACACTCTAAACTATTTCTGTTGAATTTTACGACGATAATCGTCGGCAACGCATTTCTGACTAAAAGTGTCTAAATTTACACATCCACATTTTTAAACATTTTTTGTTGAATAATACATATAGAATGTTTAACGATTTACACAACTGGTGTGTAAAAGTTGAAACTGTCCTTTGTTTAATTTTCAACAAAAATGTGTAAAAATATGCATGTGTAAATTTAGATTGTCTCACTTAGAAAAGCGTTTCCAACGATTGGTAGTAACGAGCATTTATATGTTTTTTTGAATCGGTGGTATGAATTTAAATTGTTTTATCTAAAAAAAAGATCAGATGGTCAGATTTTAAACTTTTACACATTCTGAGTTCAACATTGCACATTTTTGTGCAGTAATTTAAACATTTTTTGGTGTATATTTGAACTTTCTATACCTTTGTGCATAAAAATAAGCACTAACTGTTTATTTTCATTTATTGAGACCAAAAGATAGTTATTTTAGGCAACAACATAAAATACAACAAAAATTTACAGTCATTTTGATAGTAAATTTCAACAAATAGTTTAGAGTGTAGCCAGCGAAGCCGCTCAGTTTTAATACGTTTGACAATACCGATGTCGGCATATAGCTCATACAGCTCGTGGTTCCATCTCATTCGGTACTCGCCATTGACGCAGATAGGACCAAAGATCTTGCAAAGGATTTTACTCTCGAACGCTCCCAAAGTCCTTTCATCAGTGCTGCTCAACGTCCAGGTTTGTGATGCGTATAGTAGGACGGGAAAGATTATTGACTTACAGTGCGTCAATTTTGTTCATCTTCTGAGCCCAAAGTAACACCTGTTGGCAAGAGTTATCCTTCGTTTAATCTCAATACTGATATCGTTAGAGGAGTTAATGCTGGATCCCAGGTAAACGATCCCACAACCTTCAAGGAGGTGTTGTCAACAGTGACGTGGTTTCACTGCAAGACCCATTCGACTCGACTCTTTTTCTAGCCTGGAGAATGCAGCACTGACTTCGCGCGTATTATGGCCAATGATTGCAATACCATCAGCATACACCAGCAGCATAACAATCTTATAGAAAATTGCGTTACTGCGTCTCAGGTCAGCAGCTCGGATGATCTTCTCCATTACTAAGGAATCACCTTGTCTGAAACCTCCCTTGGTATCGCACGGAGGGGAGAGGTCCTTCCCGATTTTCACTGCGCTGCTGGTGTTGTTCAGTGTAATCCTGCAAAGACGTATTAGCTTCGCTGGAATACCAAATTCAGACATGATTGAGTATAGGAGACTCCTTATTGGACAGTCGAAGGCAGCTTTGACATCGACAAAAAGATGGTGTGTGTCGATTTGTTTTTAAATGGTCTTTTCCAAGATTTGTCGGAGCGTAAAGATCTGGTCGATGGTGGACTTTCCAGGTCTGAAGCCACACTGATAAGGTCCAATCAGTTGGTTGACGATGGGCTTCAGTCTTTCACACAATACACTCGACAGGACCTTATATGCGATATTCAGAAGATTTATCCTACGGTAGTTGGCGCAAATGGTGGGATCGTCTTTCTTGTGGATTGGGCAGAGCTGAGGTTCTAATCATCTGGTGTGCATCCTTCCGACCATATACTGCATATAAGCCTGTGAATGCATTTAAACAGAGCTTCGCTACCGGTCTTAAACAGCTCAGCCGGTAGGCCATCGGCTCCTGCGGTTTTGTTCTTTTTAAACCTAGCTATAGCTGTTAAGACCTCGTTATAGTCGGGGAGCGAAACTTCAACGCTGTCATCCTTAATTGGCATCTCCGGAATATCATCTATATTGGTGGAATTATTGTCAGCGTCGCCATTTAGAAGACTAGAGAAGTGTTCTCTCCATAACATCAGAATACTCTGGATATCTGAAGAGGCTTCGGTCTTGAAACCATCGGCCAGGCGTTTTATCGTTTCGAAAAATTTTTGAGTCTCATTCCTGTCGCTATGTCTCTCAATTTCTCGCACTCACGCATTTCCGCCTCTCTGGTTTTTTCCACCTCTCTTCTCTCTGTATCGTATAACAGCACGCGTTACAACCGACTGAAGAGTGGCTTTGTAGGCAATTTTCTTCTCGGTTTCGGCGAGGCCGGTGGTAGCCCATCACCTCTTCTGCAGCCGTACGCATAGAGTGGGATATTTGCGTCCACTGTGCACATATATCGTCGATCGGAGGAGTGCTTTCTTGAAGCAGGATTGAGAGTCGAGTAGCAAAGGCTTCGGCTGACCGTTTTGACTGCAGCTTGTCGACGTCTAGCTTTCTTTGTGTAGGATTGCGAGCATTCTTAGCTGCGCACAGACGTGTGCGGATTTTGGCTGCGACAAGATAATGATCCGAGTCTTTGTTAGCACCACGGATCGTGCGTACGTCTAGTACACTGGAAGAGTGCCTTCCGTCAATCAAAACGTGATCAATTTGGTTGCATGTTTTTTGATCAGGGGACAACCAGGTGGCCTTATGAATATTGAGATGCTTGAATCTAGTGCTACTAACGACCATGTTTCGTGCTGCGGCGAAGTCAATCAACCTCATTCCGTTATCGGATATGTTGTCGTGGAGGCTGAACTTTCCGACTGTTACACAATATGTTTTCCATACCCACCTTGGCGTGCGGCCACGAACTTTTTAACCTGTGCTATTTGACGAGTTCCCGCGCTTTTTATATAAAACATACCGCAGCAAGGTATTTCTACCCAGCTTTAGCGCCTGAACCTCTCTTAACGAAGACAGCTAAGACGTGCCAGCAGTAGGTAAATGAATCATCAATACACGTAATAAAAATTGCACGACACATAGACCACATCCACAGTAAGGCGACGAACAGCACACAAGATATGACTGAATAAACGCTTTTTAGAATCGAATATAAAATTAATAAATCCTCCACCATTAACAGCGGCTCGCAAGTCATGTAGTCACCGAGCAACGAAATTGAACACACACTCAGCATGAGTGAAGATGAAGAAGCAGCAACAATTCCTTCACTTGTTGGTAGAAATGTTCAATTTTCTTCTTTCTTTCTGTTTTTTAACTTTTTTTTAGGCTTAAAAAAATTATTTTAAAATTTGCTTTCTAGCACCGAAAAAAATCAACCATTCCAGAAAATATATATATTTTTTCAGTTATTTTCACTGCTAAAACAAACATCTCTTCTGAAATTTATTGTTATTGAAAGGTTTAACGGATTCTATGGGGAGTTTTCATATCAAGATATATGTGCGGTGAACGTGTCCTTGGTCCGATTTTATGTGTTGTTTTTTGTTTGCATCGCAAACATCTCTGCGGCCGTCTTAATGCAATAAGTTTGTTATTGCCGGTTTTATGCCGGTTTTATGCCGATTTTTAATTTCAGGATATATGGGAGGGTGGCTTGTCCTTTATCCGAAAATTTTAAATGCTTTAAGTTTGAGAAATATAAACGTCTGCACTAAATATCAACTCTCTACAATAGTGCTTTCTATTTTTGGCCACACTTTGTATGAACTCGTGGCAGTGTGCGGCGCTGAATCGACATGTTTGCCTATTATTTTTGCATAAAAAATTAACGAGCTGTGCCTTAAAATAATTGTTGATACTTATACTAACGACAAAAATTAAACAATAAATAAGAGAGGTGTGGTACTTTTCTAAAAGCTAAAAATTAATGTGTAACTCTCGAACAATGAGTCACTATGAGAACTATGAGTATCAATTTTTTTCCGAAAAAACGTACTATTTAGCTGTTTTCTTAGACTGGAAAAATTGAGTGACCATCGGGCAATGGGGCGTGATACCGACAATTCAAATTTACGGTTTCGAATAGCTTTGGAACTAAATGCCGCATAACAATAAAATTCAGTATGGGGTTGCCACTTTATGATATCTAAAAAACAAAAAAAAAAAACAAATTGGCCTTTTCAGCCCTTGAAAGGACTTTGACCGAGCTTCTTATGATCAATTGTGTTGTGTGTGTTATTAAATGTTTGCACACAATTGACCGAGAACTGGACCTACATGTTTTGTGCCGACTCCGAACGGCTAAAGTTCATGTTCTCAAGAAGCTTTACATGGCATTATTTACTCTCTGAGGTTTGCCATTGTCTGCAGAGAGGTGGTGACCGATCAGAAAAATTTTTGAAGTGAAACTTCTTTGGCGGCGAGTGAAATTTCAAGGTCTCTTATTCGTGACGCTAGACTAACGTTTTGAATTCACATGAAAATTTTCAAAAAAATTTCCAACGCCAACGGGATTAGAACCCGGACATTGTACTAAGCATTTGTTAAGAGTCAGAAGCTCTATCACTTTGCCACATAGGCACATGTCAAACAAGCAAACAAAATACAATTAGTATTGAACGGGTCTTGTATTCCAAAGACACACCCTGTCTCAAACTTTTGATCCGTACCATTTGATTTTCAGCCTAAGCGTATGCACGGAAATTTTATTTCTTTATGCTTGGAAAGCTGTACAATACGTAACAAAATATAACAACTGTGTGGAAAAAAAGCAACAGATGGTCTTGCATGAGTGCATTTGCAAAAGTTTATTGCATATTCTTGCACTACACTAACAAAATACACACGTTTGCACTTGCTACGTTGTTGCAAATATGCAACACCTTAAACATGTAGGATATAAATGCTACATAAATGCAACACTAGGTTGCAAGCTAAAGTGTCAAAAATGTATAAGAATTCAAAATCAAAGAAAAAATTTTGTTATATTGCAATGGATTAAAATGAAAAAAATTTAAAGATCAGATTTTTGTTTTCATTTCTTTTGCAAATCAGCTGTGTTTAGTTTTGCAACAAGTGTTGCAGCGTTATCCAAAAAAGCTGTTCACAATTGATAGCAAATTTTTGCAATTGCATAATTTTGTAATCAGGTGCAAATAAGATCGTGAACTGCCCTACTGTCATTGCTGCAATATAACAAATGCAATGAATGCTTTAATAACATTAATGAACTTATAATTTTATTGCAACACTTCTGCATATTTTGTTGTTGAATATCAAATCCTAGCTTACAAATGGCCTCAGCGTCACGAATATTAAGTGCCTTTGCAATTTTCGACTGATTCTTTAAAAATTAAAAGTTAACTGTTTTTTTTCGGGAAAAAATAAAGGTTACTTTTGACTTTTATTTTATCGGTCAAAAGTAACAATTATTTTGTGACTTTTATTTTTTCGGTCAAAAATATCAAGCAATTTTGTTTTTTTTTTTAAACTGTTTGATAGATTGAACTGTTGACACCATGTCTAAAATGTCTCACCGATGAGATGTAAATAATGGTATCAATAGTTTTTTAGTCGGTAAATGACCTTTGAAAAAATACAAGTTGCCTGATATTTTTGACCGACAAAAAAATAAAAGACATGAAAACCTGATATTTTTGACGGATAAAACTTTTGACCGTGACTTTTTCGATAAAAACCATAACCGGCTCGGTCCCTGGATGTAAATATTGAATAAAGAAAATATTATTCCATTTCGTATTGATTGAATTTCTTTTCAGATACTTTCTCTCTCTATTTCACACTAAAATCTCTCTTATTTCTTACTGTTAAATAAGTTTCACTTCTGCCACGTGTACGTTGCTACACGCGAGTTTTTTTTATTGAAAAAACTTTTCGCCGCGGCTGGGGATCGAACCCGGGCTCCGAGCATGCTAAGCCACACACTTAACCTGCATGCCACGGTCACCACTTTATGATATCTATCTACTTGAAAACCATGACGACAACTCAACAAGGGGCTCCGCCCATGTAAGCCAAATATCGAATAGCATTGCTAATAAAAGTCACAGAACATTGAATTTCAGAATAGACTTACAACTTGGTGAATTCCTTATACTAGAAAACTAGGACGAAAATTGGACACGGGGTGTGGCTCCTCCCATACAAGTACAGTTTTTCATAACGAATAGCTATTGAAGTAAAAGTAACAGAACATTGTAACTCAGAATGGAGTTATCACTTGCTGATGTCCTTCTACAAGATAACTGAGGCGAGAATTGGAAGAGGGGTGTGAAGCCAACATTTTCGAAGCTATATCGAATAGTTCTGAAACTAAACGTTGCATAATTATGAAACACAGCATGAAGTTGCCTAATTGCCAAAGTATTTCTACTAGAAAACTGGCACCTGCATTCGAATAGGGGGTGTGGTTAGATTTTCGACACATAATAGCTATGGAAATAAAACTCAAAGAACATTGAAACTCATAATGGAATTGGCACCTGAGAGTGATGCCCTGCTTCTGGGCAACTGTAACGGGAAGTGGACCATGAGCGTGGTGTCAGCTATGAAAGTAAAAAGAAATCAGCTTCTATAGCTATGAAAGTAAAAGTCACAGAGTATTGAAACACATAATGGAATTACCTCCTGGGAATGATATCCTACTACTAGGAAACTGTAACGGGCAGTGGATCATGATCGTGGTGTCAGACTTATACTATGTTCACACCAGGGATGGCATTTTACGCACAATTGTGCTTTTTTCGGCACTTTCGAGACTTGGCGGCACTTTAAACACGTGCTTTTTCATTTCGGCACAATTTGAATATCCCACAATTGAAAAAAGTTTGAAAAAAGAAAATTGAAAATTGCAATTGCCCCAAAATTTTTATCAACGGTGATATTTGCCACAATTTAAGTCTTTCGTCTAAAGCAGCAGCTGCAACAATTCCGAAAGGCGTCGAGAGACTATTTATAAACATCAATCAACATTTTTGTCATAGCGCTAGTAGAAGAGAAGACTTCAGCAAGCTCCTATCAGATTTTGGCTATGAGCTGCACCAAATTTTGCGATTAGCTCCAACGCGATGGCATACCCGACAGGTTTTATAATGCATTAATATCATATTGATTGAAATTCACAGTTTTTTGTATCATTTAGGCTGCAGTCGATAGTATTTTGGGCCAGTGGACTGCGCTTGACTATTATTTTGGTCAAACAGATTTTGAAGCACACTATGGTAACGAAAATATTTTTTCCATAAGTGAAAACCTCAGAGACCCGTTAATAAAAATGTATTTCTTTTTTTTATCCTAAATTGTAAGCGATAAGAATATTGAAATGCAGTCGGAGGACGCCAGAATTCTGACATAATTTGATCTAGATGTTAATACTTATTAAGACAAATTTGCCGAAATTTTATTCACAAAAAATATTGATTTATGTTTTTTAAGTTCGTTGAATTTAAATAATCATATCCGTGTGGTAGATGTTTGTTGTGGAACTACAGTCGAAATATTTTACAAATCAAAAAACATATAAGCAATGTGATATTGTTGAGTTCAAGAAAGTTGCACTAAAATTTTATATTACCGTTTGTACAGACTTCAGAAAAAGAATTGATTTCAATAATGCAGTTTTAAACATGATTCCATATTTTTCTCCACAACATGTAAAATCTGGTGAAACGAATAGCATTTTGTCATTACTTTTACAATTATTTCCAGAAAAAAAAATTTCTGAAGCTGAAATTATAAGAAATGAATTTAGAGCGTTGTCTAAATATCCTACAATATCTAGTATGGAAAATGTCTCAATTTCACAATTTTGGTATAAAGTAAGTAAGATTAAAAATGAACTGTTTTTTATTTGTTTTTAGATGTTTTTTTATTCAAAATATATACAGAATTATCCAAGGTGTACTGTCCTCGCCACACTCATCCGCTTGCGTAGAACGAATATTTTCTATTCAAAATCTCATAAAGACAAAGTGTCGCAATAAAATTTATATAGATACATGCTCTGCTCTTGTTCAAACTAAAATTTTGTTGAAATCAAACGCATGTAGTTGTTTTAATTCTAATATATCTTCATTGAATTAAAAAAGTTTGCCAATAGAGGATCCGAAAGATGATGAATCACTTGAATAATAGGCTGAGTTCCAAAATGCATTTTTACAAAGCATCAGTGTGGTTTTCTTTAAGTTGGTACTTAGTAGGTTCACTGAAACTGCGCAACTGCATTGTTATTATTTAGCACGATCATGAGAAATTTTTCCCTCGGAATTGGAAAATGGAGTTTTCAATTTTAAGATAAGACAAAGACATTAAGCATTACGGAACTCAGCCATACTATGATTCACTAATGGCTGCACGAATTTCCGTTTAGTTTCACCAGAGACAACATGTTATGGACAAAAGTGTGGAATTTATTTTTCTGAAAATATATGTCAATAATTGAAAAAAATTTCAAAACAAACTATGTATCTAATGCAGTTGGCAGTTAATGCACAGCGTTGGCAGAGCTTCCAACACTTCTATGTATCTAATGCAGTTGGCAGTTAATGCACAGCGTTGGCAGAGCTTCCAACACAAGCGCAACATTTTTGTTATAGTATTCAAAACAAAAATTCAACGATATTATTTGCGTATAAGATGCTTACTGCGTGAAGATCAAACGCAAACTGATTCAATGCTAGCGTCGCAGTAGTTCGGTAGCTTCGTACACACGACTTGTCTGTGAAAGCCGAGTGGCTCCCCGAAGCTCTTGTGTGCACCTCTGATCTAATGTATTATAAAATGTATTTATGCAAAGCATCAGTGTGATTTTCTTTTAATTGGTGCTTAGTAGATTCACCAAAACTGTGCAACTGTATTGTTTTATCTAAGCACGATCTAGTTGCATTGTTGCATCATAGTTGCATCTAAATGCATTTTATAATACAGTAGATACACAGTTTGTTTTGGAATTTTTTAAAGGCTGAGTAATATATTTAGGAACTCAGTCTTTTTATATTATCGATTTAAAAGTAACTTCCTTTTTTATACTCAGCCTATTTTATTTTATCAATTTAAAATAAACTTCTAGAAAGATGTTACGCCTTATTTTTTAAAATTATTTATTGTTTTGTTATTGTTGTTGTAGTTAAAAAACACGATCTCATACACATTAAGGCGCCTCACACTTCATAAACAAAAAAAGTTGTTCATTATGAGTTGCTCTTAAATTCTAGTTCTTTGTAAAAATATTGCCTGGTGTGGTAGTTCAAAATAAAAAAATGGTCAGAAATGATAAAATTTCTTCCAATCTGCATCAAAAGCATTTGATTATTTCCGTAGGAGCAACGATAACGCGATTTTTCATTACTTTTTTTATATTATTCTCACTAAAATTCAAATATATTAATTATTTATAATGCGGTTCTGGTTTCCAAGATACCATTGGAAAGGTGTTGGATGCTTCTATTGCAGACTTGCTAAAATTTATAACCATTAAAACTAATATATTAAAAACTCATATCTTGCAACAAACAAAAAACAGAAAAAAAAAAAAACGAACAAGTCGCATTAAGAATAAATAAGTTGTTTGAGTTCCATTGAAAAAATATGAAAAAAGTTCAAAATATTCATGAAAATCCGTATTTTCTTTGGTCCTACACAACAAATTTTATATTTTTTGATGCAGATTGGAAGAACTTTTTTATTGCTATTATTTCTGAACGTTTTTTATTTCAAACTACCACACCAGCTAATATTTTTACAAATAACTCGATTTTTAGAGGTTATTTCAAACCGTTGCAGCTCACGGATGGCTATCGCTAGAGACGAAATATTTTGGGAACCATCATAACATAAACCAAAGATTATTTTGAGCAACTGTGCCGAACAATTTTATTCGTGAGGCGCATTAATATACATATATGATATGCATTTAATGAATACTATGCATTATTTTTTATTTAAATATTAAAATGATCTCAAATAAAATTTGAAAAATATGAAAATTGTTGATTTTTTGTATCAAAACTGGTATGTAGATATTTTTCACTTTTTAAATATCTTCCATAGAGAAAGCGAGTCAAAGGTGTTCGCAAAACCGTTATAACAATGCGAATAAGATTAGCTCATATATCCGAAAAGCGGATTTTTTGACTAAGTATTAATAAAAGTTTTGAATTTACTTATTATTTGTCAAAATACTTGCCGGATATAGCAACGCCGGGTATCGCAAGTCTATTTAATAAAAAGCAAGTTAATTTTGTTCCTTGCACTTCCTACAAGTGAAGATATTGCTTTTTAATCTTCATTTTGTATGGTAGGTGGTAGTGTCCGACCGATTATTCGGCTTAGGCTTCGGTAATCGGCATAATCGGCCGATATTTTCACCTTCGGCATCGGCTTCGGCTTCGGCCGAGATAGCCGATTATTTTTACCGAATGTTTTTGCTTTGCTAAACAGTTTTTTTTATAAGTTTTTAGAATTTTTTAGAATTATTCAGTGAACTCCGTTCATAATTCCACATTTGGAACATTTTCCATTGTTTGTTTTGTTTTTCTCTCCTTTTCTGTTCTTTCATGAGTTGGTGTTGACTCGTTGAAAATTTTATTCAAATGATAAATCATTTCTTATGAATTGGTTCGTTTTTCATACCACATTTCTTTACATTCGGTCCATTCGGTTGTGTGCCTTTTCTTTTAGTTGCATACCTCATGTAATAAAATGCACGAATTTTAAAATGCTATATCTTTTTAATGAACCATAAAAATCACTTTAAATTTTATATCATCAGAATCCTCTTATTACGTAGTCTATTTAACATTAATTTCAAATTTTTCACCCGTGCCCACTTGAGATTTCTTATTTTTCAAAGCGATGTAACCCAAAAAGTTTATGATCTAGTCACTTTTAAAATTTTATGTTTTAAGTTCTTACTAAGACGTACCTAATACCAACAAAATAGGTCTGTCACTAACTTCTTTATATTAACATTTTTTTTCAAAGTTACCAAAAATTACGATTGTTTTCGGAAACTTTAACGTTTTTTTAAATTAAGTAACATCCCAATTAATTTTTCTGATATGCAAGATAACAGCCTAAGGTATAAATTATGTTATGTTTATTCATTTATTACTGTATGTTTAATAGGAGCTGAGATATGATCATTACTGCAAACTCTATAAATACGAAAATCGCTCGTGGTTGCATGAAAAACATCGTCGACATTTTGTAAATGCAACAAAAAAATTTTTTTTAAGCAGTTCTAAGGCACCGAAACATTACGAAATTAATGGTAAAAAAAAAAATTTTTAAAATGGTTGACCGGCCGAATTTGCTATTTTGTGATCAATATCGGCGGAATGACCCAGTTAGTAGCTTTTCTCGACTGGGTCGAAAATTGATAACATTTTTTTTCTACGTTTTCCTGACGTCAATAAATCAATTACAGAAACATCCGAATTTTGTAGAAAAACTCTTACATTTAATTCGAATTTAATGATTTCATTACGTTTTTTTGTACTTGTAAATGAATATGTAACAAAAGCAAAGAATAAATTTTTATAATTTTTTTGACTTTAAAACATTTGTTTGTTATTCGGCTTCGGCTTCGGCAAAAATTCACATTCGGTCGGACACTAGTAGGTGGGCATGGTTGATCTTTATAAAAATTTGTACGTCGTTATACATTTGTGAAAAAATAACACATGCTTTCATAACACGTTTAGTATGATTATTACCTGCAGTAACTTTTTTTTTAGTGAGGCGACCAAATTTGATTTGAGTTAAAGTTTTCAGACACTTGATTAGAACGATCGCTAAGTTCTGATAAAAAATGTAAATTAGGTGCAAGAACGCGACATTTAAATACTGCGACATTTTTATTATTATATGTAATTGATAGAAGGATTTTATAAGACGAGTGCAAACATAACATGAATATATTAAAGAAAAATTGTACAGAAAAAAGCACGTAAAAGCAGCTAAATGCAAGAATAACATATTTTCAGTTATAAGCCAAATTTTCTCAGAATAGCAACTGAAATATGTTGTTAGAGTATTATATTCTTAAAATGCAAGCAATTTTTTTTAATAATAATAATAAAAAAAATTATTTACATATATATATATATATATAAAACTATTCCACCATTCTGTGGAAATGCCCAACTATAATTGCATTTTTGATTTTTGTTGACATGACTATTATTCATAACCATGAATATTAAAGTTTCGAATTAATTGATATCATTCCAATCTACTGCAGGCATAGCCGCGGGTAACAGCTATTTTTTTAAATAAAGGTTTTAATTCTTGGAGACAAGCACTTTTGATTTGTAGTATTTGCATGCAGTCCATGACTGCTATCTATCGGAAATGAATGAAACATTTGTATTCTGAACAGAAGAAATATCATATTGTTTTATATATTATTTAAAATTAATTTTCTATATCTTTATATGCTTTTTTCGTTGGTCTGAGCATAAAATTAGTTTGCCAAAAGTATTGTTAACATATATAAGTTAATAAAAAATCAATATATATATACCCGTGAACATATCGTTCCAGTTCAATTTTTTCAGCAAAATTCCTGGGTATGCTTCTTTCCGCCTGTTGTAACGAGATGGCTTCATTGCCGAATATTTGAAATGCCCTGATTTTCAAATCATAATTTAACGATTTAGAACCGCAAATTACACAAAGAGTGCCATAACTCAGGATCGGAATGGTGACAAATCTATACGCTACCTAAAAAATACCATCATAAAAGAATGTGTCAAAAAAGATATATTAAGATATGGCTATATATTCGAATATCTTAAAAGTAATTGCAAATACTTTGTCCGTTATTAGCGCAATACACAAAGAGAAATGATTGATAAATATTGGGAATTTATTTATCTATTACAAAACGTCTTTTGAACAAAATAATGTAAAATTTGTCAAAGGTAAATAGTTGGTAGAGAAAAAGTTTAATATAAGGCGACACTATCTCTCTTGTCATAAACATTAGACCTGTTCATAAAGGAAATTTCATCTCCGATTTTCGCTCCCCTCAATAAATCTGAATATTTGGACTATAAAAATAAGATTCTAAGAAAAATATCATAAGAAAGTTGAAAACAAGGACGTCTCTGTCCAAAAACTTATATTTTGAGAAAAATTAAATTTGTAAAAACAGCACTTTTCATAAATTGCTTTGAAATGAATTTGTTAAAAAAATTTATTTTGAAGCATAACATTTGTCAGGTATTCGGGTATGGTCAATCGCATGGTGTAATAAAAATTGGGTATTTTAAAGAAAAAAAATTTACTTTTTCAATGATTTTCATCAGAAAACATGAAAAAATATAAAAATGTTTATGAAAGTTTGACTTTAAATTAAGTTTTTAGATTTATAATCCGCCAAAAGCTAAGACTGACTAGCCTTTGTTCTGAAAAATTTAATTACTATTCAAGCAAATTCAAAACTAATTGCAAAAAACTAAACTAAGTGTTTTTACTGCAATTTTTCCAAACCTCTATTTAAAAATTAACTTAAATTCAACCAAATTTTGCGCTTACTATATTAAAAAGGTAACAATGTTTTGAAATTGAAAATTATTTATTTTTAAACCATAAAAATATTAATTTTAAATAGAATAATTTACTATTTTAATAAAACAAGATGCAAAACAAAATAAATTTTACTTTAATTTGTTACATATTAGGCAATTATTTTCTATGCTTTTCAACTATAAGAAATGCTTATTGTTTTGCTCCACGTCTTTGAAAAATTTGACGTCAAATTTTGTTGCGAGTGCAAGTGCTCTTTCAGCAACATCATTAACTACAAGTAGTCCTTTAGCTGCGTTTTCTGCGATGGGGTAATTTTGATCTATTTACCATTCGGATGGATCTTTTGTGAAAAATTCAGTTGATAGTCTAAGAGCCAGCCCTTTCAGAGCTTTCATAGCTCTGATGAAATTACCTTTCAAATTATACCAATATTGATACAATATTTCCTAAACTGAAAGGTAACTGCTTCCGGCTTCATCACCAATTTTGTAACCTTTTAAGTGTCTTGCTGAAGGAACCCCAACTACCAGGTGTCTGGCAGTTGGTTTTTGTGTTCATAATGATGACCTCAATAACATATATCAAATTCAGCTTTGATACTTGACGTATCAATTTCAATTTTAATTTTCAATTTTCAATTTTCAACTTTCAATTTTCAATTTTCAATTTTCAATTTTAAATTTTCAATTTTAATTTTCAATTTTCAATTTTCAATTTTCAATTTTCAACTTTCAATTTTCAATTTTCAATTTTCAATTTTCAATTTTCAATTTTCAATTTTCAATTCTCAATTTTCAATTTTCAATTTTCAATTTTCAATTTTCAATTTTCAATTTTCAATTTTCAATTTTCAATTTTCAATTTTCAATTTTCAATTTTCAATTTTCAATTTTCAATTTTCAATTTTCAATTTTCAATTTTCAATTTTCAATTTTCAATTTTCAATTTTCAATTTTCAATTTTCAATTTTGAATTTTGAATTTTCAATTTTCAATTTTCAATTTTCAATTTTCAATTTTCAACTATCAATTTTCAACTATCAATTTTCAATTTTCAATTTTCAATTTTCAATTTTCAATTTTCAATTTTCAATTTTCAATTTTCAATTTTCAATTTTCAATTTTCAATTTTCAATTTCAATTTTAATTTCAATTTCAATTTGAATTTCAATTTCAATTTCAATTTCAATTTTCAATTTCAACTATCAATTTCAATTTCGATTTTAATTTCAATTTCAATTTCAATTTCAATTTCAATTTCAATTTCAATTTCAATTTCAATTTTTAATTTCAATTTTCAATTTTCAATTTCAACTATCAATTTCGATTTTCAATTTCAATTTCAATTTCAATTTTAATTTCACTTTCAATTTCAATTTCAATTTCAATTTCAATTTCAATTTCAAATTCAATTTTCAATTTCGATTTCACTTTCACTTTCACTTTCACTTTCACTTTCACTTTCACTTTCACTTTCACTTTCAATTTCAATTTTCAATTTCGATTTCAATTTCACTTTCACTTTCACTTTCACTTTCACTTTCAATTTCAATTTTCAATTTCGATTTCACTTTCACTTTCACTTTCACTTTCACTTTCACTTTCAATTTCAATTTCAATTTCAATTTCAATTTCACTTTCAATTTCAATTTTAATTTCAATTTCAATTTCAATTTCAATTTCAATTTCAATTACAATTTCAATTTCAATTTCAATTTCAATTTCAATTTCAATTTTCAATTTTCAATTTTCAATTTTCAAATTTCAATTTTCAATTTTCAATTTTCAATTTTCAATTTTCAATTTTCAATTTTCAATTTTCAATTTCAATTTCAATTTTAATTTCAATTTCAATTTGAATTTCAATTTCAATTTTCAATTTCAACTATCAATTTCGATTTTCAATTTCAATTTCAATATCAATTTCAATTTCAATTTCACTTTCAATTTCAATTTCAATTTCAATTTCAATTTCAATTTTCAATTTCGATTTCACTTTCACTTTCACTTTCACTTTCACTTTCACTTTCAATTTCAATTTTCAATTTCGATTTCAATTTCACTTTCACTTTCACTTTCAATTTCAATTTTCAATTTCGATTTCACTTTCACTTTCACTTTCAATTTCAATTTCAATTTCAATTTCAATTTCACTTTCAATTTCAATTTCAATTTCAATTTCAATTTCAATTTCAATTTCAATTTCAATTTCAATTTCACTTTCAATTTCAATTTCAATTTCAATTTCAATTTCAATTTTCAATTTCGATTTCACTTTCACTTTCACTTTCACTTTCACTTTCAATTTCAATTTTCAATTTCGATTTCAATTTCACTTTCACTTTCACTTTCAATTTCAAATTCAATTTCGATCACAGTTCTTCTTAGCCTTCGTTGCGGACGGACGTGTCGTTTAGTACACACTTAACTCGCGCAAGTTCATATAAGTAAACTAAATAAAAAAAAAAAAAAAAAAACACACAAACATTACTTGCCGGGTCTTCCTAGTTTGAGTGTAAATAAGAGTTGAAATGGCAACCGAACAAAACCAAAATTGTGCTCAGTGCGAACTGCCAATAACTGGCAAACATATGAAATGCGGGGTGTGCGACGCCTGCTATCACTTTTCCCCCTGCTGCTCCGTACAGCAGACAACCTATAATGGTATGAATGCCGAGAAAAAAGCAACTTGGAAATGTCAACGGCATGGTAGAGAGCGCAAAAACTCTGCATACCACGTAGTCGTCTCGGACTCTGTCAATCAAAAACAGAAACGAAACGAGGAAGAGGAAAACAATGATGAAGTGTTTAATGATAACAACAACAAAAGATTCAAAGAAAATAATCCCAAAATCAACTCACAGCAGATGCAACTCCAACAGCAACAAAATCTAGCGGCAGAAACAAATGATGCAATAAAGGTGTTAATGCAAAACATGTCACAAATTACAACACAGCTAGCTTCTATCAGCATGCAAATGCAACAACAACAAACAACGCTAACTCAAATAAATCAGAATGTTTCTAATCTCAGCAACCAGGTCATTGAACTACAAAAACAAAACCAGGAGAAAGATAAAAGAATGAACGAGATGGAAAACAAAATTAGCAAACTTGAACAAAAATCATCGAAAAAAACATTGAAATTAATAACATAAACAACGAAAATTTGAGTGCAGCTGATATTGTAGAGAAAATAGCAACAACTTTGAGTGTGCAACTGAAAGAAACAGACATTGAAAATGCATATCGAACAAAAGGAAAAACAAAGTTGTCGTCGAGTTTTGTTCTCTCAACAAGAAAAAGGAAATAATGAGCAAATTAGTGAGACACAGGTTGGAAGCAATAGACATAAACATTGAAGAAAGCAGCGGAAAACATAAATACATATATATCAACGATCAGCTGACTTTCCAAAAACGTCGTTTGTTATGGTTAGCAAAAACAAAAGCAAAAGAAGCCAATTGGAAATTTGTTTGGGTACGAAATGGGGATGTTTACGCTCGCAAAATAGAAAATGCTTCAATTTTAAAAATTATTAATGAGTCTGATATTGAATCAATTATTTAAAACTTAATAATAACATTAAAATAAAATCTAAAAGCTAAGCAAAAAACAAAAAAAAAAAAAAAACAAAAAAAAAAAACAACAACAACACCGAAAATAAAGAGAAAAAGACTCTAAACTTAAAACAAAACAATTCGATCTCTATATAAATGAATAAAATAAATTAAACATTAATATTATGAATAAACAAAGCAGTTTAATACAAAATTATAATGAAATTAATAATGAATTACTGGACTTTCCACTATCTTTTATTTATCTGAATATCCGTTCCTTGCGAAAATATTTTTCAACATTTCTGGTGCATATGCATAAAATAATCGATTCGATAAAAATAATAATTCTAGTGGAAACAAACATAGTAGATGAAGAAAACAATTTTTATTTAATTAAAAATTTTAATAGTGTATTCCTCAATAGAAAAGGCAGTGGTGGTGGTATTGCAGTGTATATTAGAGACAATATTAACTTCACGAACTACCGTCTTAATACAAATAACTTTGAATCGCTTCATATTGATCTCCAATTCGGCACAAATGTTATCACGTTTCTCCCGGTTTACCGACCACCACGATCAAACATCATACTCTTCATAAACGAATTGGAACAAAGCATAAACAAAATTCACAAGAACAGAGCACTAATTGTTATCGGCGACATGAACGTTGACATCTCAAGTGAAAAAACCAAAACAATAAGAACTTACATCGATATGATGTCTTCCAATGGATTGAAGAGCTTGGTAAACGAAACAACAAGAGAACAAGTTGATAAACACAAAGGAACCTGCATTGATCACATGTTTGTGCGAAACAATAAAACAGTAACAAATGCTCAATCAGCTGTTGTATTGACTACCATCTCTGACCATTATTCGCTCTTTGGATGCGTAGGAGGAGATGTAAACAAAAAAAGTCAGGGGTCGCCAAACAGTCAGGGGTGGGCAAACAGTCAGGGTACGACAGAAAGTCAGGGGTCGGTTAACCAAGTATTGGAGATGACGGGAATAAACGCTCGTAAAGTAAATAAATTAATAAAACAAACAAATTGGAACGATATTGTAAATGAAAACCAAAGCTGTGGCATAAGCTATGAAAACATGCACAGTAAATTTACGGAAATTTATAATAAAGCTAAACAAAACAAACGAAAAGTTAAAAAAAGAAACGACTACCCGTGGCTAAATGAACAAATATTAAGCTATTGTGATGAGAGGGATAAAAATATAAAAAGAGCAAAAACAATATGATCAAAGAACGTGAATACAAAACATTTAATAATAAATTAAATCAAATAATAATATACGCAAAAAATGAATACCGCCGTAAAGAATTCATAAAAAATAGACACAACATTAGAGGTACTTGGCAGTTAATAAACGATATTATTGGTAAAAAAGTCGACAACATCGACGAAGTAATAAAGAAAAATTTTAAAAATGAAAGTAATAAAGAAAAATTTTAAAAATGAAAGTGTTAAAACAGTGACTGGTAACTTTGCTATGAAATTTAAACAAAATGTTGAAAATATCATGCACGATTGCACTATTAAAACACTAAATCCAACAGAAACAATAATACAAAACTCTATATATATTGAACAAACAAACGAACTAGAAATTCTTAACATACTCAAAACACTCAATTTGAGTAAAGGAGCAGGAGCAGATGGAATTCGCCCAAAAGACATAAGATTCAACGCAGATCAACTAGCACCAGCAATAACATCAATCATAAACACAAGTCTCAACGAGGGCACGTTACCTAAACTTATGAAAACGTCTCTGGTAAGGCCGATTTACAAGAGTGGCACCAAAAATGACTACAATAATTACAGGCCCATTTCTATCTTATCCGTAGTAGAAAAAATCTTGGAAGAAATTATGGTAAGGCGACTCAATAACTTTCTTGTTAAATTTAAAATTATCAATAAAAACCAATATGGCTTTCAAAAAGGCAAGAACATAAACAAATTACTTGGTCACTTTTCAACGCATATCAACAAATGCTTAGATCAAAACATACATTGCCTGGCTCTTTTCATTGATTTCAGCAAAGCATTCGATACGCTGTCGCACACAAATTTGATAACAATTTTAGAAAAGAACGGGATTCGTGGCCAATGTCTTCACTGGTTTAAAAACTATTTAGAGTGCAGATCATATCGGGTTAAAATAGATGGAAACTTGAGTCAAGAAACAACGCTGAATACTGGCGTACCACAAGGATCAAAACTTGGTCCAATTCTTTATCTTATGTATGCTAATGAAATGTTGAATCAGTTAAAGAATAGTACTACTTTTGCTTATGCCGACGACACTGCTATACTTGTCTCTCATGAGGATCTTCCAACAGCAGTTCAAATTATGCAATCCGAACTCAACGTCATCTCTAGATGGTGCCATGACAACGGACTAATAATTAACGCCACAAAAACAAAGTTGATGCATATCAAGCTTCCGCATGTACCTAAATCAAACATAGCAATTAAATTCCACGACACTGACTGTCTCCACGGAAACAGATTGGTACAAAACATAAATAACGACAATTGTAAAACTTTAATTGAACTGGTAGATAATTACAAATATCTGGGGGTCACTGTGGACCAAAATTTCAACTGGAAAGATCATATAATATCACTAAATAAAAAGTTACGTAAATCATGTTATGTTTTATATCATCTAACTAACTGCGCACCACTTTCTGTAACAAAGCAAGCGTATTTTTCACTAGCAGAATCCTACTTACGACACGGAATAACAGCGTATGGAAACGCGTCTTATTGTAAAATTTTGCAACAAACCCAAAACAGGCTCATCAAAATTCTAATGAAAAATAAAATAATAAATACAAACAATGTAAATAATTTGCCACACACACAAAAGCAAACATCAAACAACTCTAATAACGAATATTATCAAAACAATAATAACTCTGAAAACCTAAAATCGTTTTGTAAACAGCACAATATTCTAAACATAAAAAACTTATACAAATCAACAATAATAAATGAATTTCACAACGAAAATTTTTTGGAACCAATCGATCATCGGTACAACACAAGAAGACGGGCAGAAGGCAGATTTAAAACACCGAAATTCAACAATAAATATGGAAAAAGCACCTTGAATGTACAACTACCAAGCACCTACAACTCAATACCAGCAGAACTTATAAATATTTCAAATAAGTTTAAACGAAAAACTATTATTAAAAATTATTTGATAAGATCGCAATGAAGCGCTCAATACTATTCACAAAAATGTAGAAGATTATATTAAGTCTAAAATTTAATTTAAAATGTATTCAGATCCTTGCATACAAGCCTTAGGCTTCGCGGGGAAATTAAACAATTGTTATTAATATTTATATTTATATTTCAATAAAAAAAAAAACAAAAAAAAAAAAAAAAATTTCACTTTCACTTTCACTTTCACTTTCAATTTTAATTTTAATTTCAATTTCAATTTCAATTTCAATTTCAATTTCAATTTCAATTTCAATTTCAATTTCAATTTCCATTTCAATTTCAATTTCAATTTCAATTTCAATTTCAATTTCAATTTCAATTTCAATTTCAATTTCAATTTCAATTTCAATATCAATTTCAATTTCAATTTCAATTTCAATTACAATTTCAATTTCAATTTCAATTTCAATTTCAATTTCAATTTCAATTTCAATTTCAATTTTCAATTTTCAATTTTCAAATTTCAATTTTCAATTTTCAATTTTCAACTTTCAATTTTCAACTATCAATTTTCAATTTTCAAGTTTCAATTTTCAATTTTCAATTTTCAATTTTTAATTTCAATTATCAATTTCGAATATCAATTTCGATTTTTCATTTTTAATTTCAATTTCAATTTCAATTTCAATTTCAATTTCAATTTCAATTTCAATTTCAATTTCAATTTCAATTTCAATTTTCAATTTTCAATTTTCAATTTTTAATTTTCGATTATCAATTTCGATTTTCAATTTCAATTTCAATTTCAATTTCCATTTCAATTTCAATTTCAATTTCAATTTCAATTTCAATTTCAATTTCAATTTCAATTTCAATTTCAATTTCAATTTCAATTTCAATTTCAATTTCAATTTCAATTTCAATTTCAATTTCAATTTCAATTTCAATTTCAATTTCAATTTCAATTTCAATTTCAATTTCAATTTCAATTTTCAATTTTCAATTTTCAATTTTCAATTTTCAATTTTCAATTTTCAATTTTCAAAATTTCAATTTCAATTTTCAATTTTCAATTTTCAATTTTCAATTTTCAATTTTCAATTTTCAATTTTCAATTTCCATTTTCAATTTTCAATTTTCAATTTTCAATTTTCAATTTTCAATTTTCAATTTTCAATTTTCAATTTTCAATTTTCAATTTTCAATTTTCAATTTCCATTTTCAATTTTCAATCTTCAATTTTCAATTTTCAATTTTCAATTTTCAATTTTCAATTTTCAATTTTCAATTTTCAATCAATTCAATCAATTTCGACTTTCAATTTCAATTTCAATTTCAATTTCAATTTCAATTTCAATTTCAATTTCAATTTCAATTTCAATTTTGATTTCAATTTCAATTTCAATTTCAATTTCAATTTCAATTTCAATTTCCATTTCAATTTCAATTTCAATTTCAATTTCAATTTCAATTTCAATTTCAATTTCAATTTCAATTTCAATTTCAATTTCAATTTCAATTTCAATTTCAATTTCAATTTCAATTTCAATTTCAATTTCAATTTCAATTTCAATTTCAATTTCAATTTTCAATTTTCAATTGAAATTCAAATTGAAATTGAAATTGAAATTTCACATTCAAATCGAAATTCAAATTGAAATTCAAATTGAAATGGAAATTGAAATTGAAATTGAAATTTAAATTTAAATTCAAATTCAAATTCAAATTCAAATTCAAATTCAAATTCAAATTCAAATTCAAATTCAAATTCAAATTCAAATTCAAATTCAAATTCAAATTCAAATTCAAATTCAAATTCAAATTCAAATCCAAATTCAAAATCAAATTCAAATTCAAATTCAAATTCAAATACAAACACAAATTCAAATTGAAATTAAAATTGAAATTGAAATTGAAATTGAAATTGAAATTGAAATTGAAATTCAAAATTGAAATTCGTATTGAAATTCAATTTGAAATTTAAATTAAAATTGAAATTGAAATTCAATTCATATTCATATTCATATTCAAATTCAAATTCAAATTCAAATTCAAATTCAATTCAAATTTAAATTTAAGTTCAAATTCAACTTCACATTCAAATTGAAATTGAAATTGAAATTTAATTTCAATTTAAATTTAAATTTAAATTTAAATTCAAATTCCAATTCCAATTCCAATTCCAATTCCAATTCCAATTCCAATTCCAATTCCAATTCAAATTCCAATTCAAATTCAAATTCAAATTCAAATTCAAATTCAAATTCAAATTCAAATTCAAATTAAAATTCAAATTAAAATTAAAATTAAAATTAAAATTCAAATTAAAATTAAAATTCAAATTCAAATTCAAATTCAAATTAAAATTAAAATTCAAATTCAAATTAAAATTCAAATTAAAATTCAAATTAAAATTCAAATTAAAATTCAAATTAAAATTCAAATTAAAATTCAAATTAAAATTCAAATTAAAATTCAAATTCAAATTAAAATTAAAATTAAAATTAAAATTAAAATTAAAATTAAAATTCAAATTAAAATTAAAATTAAAATTCAAATTAAAATTCAAATTAAAATTCAAATTAAAATTCAAATTAAAATTAAAATTAAAATTAAAATTCAAATTAAAATTCAAATTAAAATTCAAATTAAAATTCAAATTAAAATTCAAATTAAAATTCAAATTAAAATTCAAATTAAAATTAAAATTAAAATTAAAATTAAAATTAAAATTAAAATTCAAATTTAAATTCAAATTTAAATTTAAATTAAAATTAAAATTAAAATTCAAATTAAAATTCAAATTAAAATTAAAATTAAAATTAAAATTAAAATTAAAATTAAAATTAAAATTAAAATTAAAATTAAAATTAAAATTAAAATTAAAATTAAAATTAAAATTAAAATTAAAATTAAAATTAAAATTAAAATTAAAATTAAAATTAAAATTAAAATTAAAATTAAAATTAAAATTAAAATTAAAATTAAAATTAAAATTAAAATTAAAATTAAAATTAAAATTAAAATTAAAATTAAAATTAAAATTAAAATTAAAATTAAAATTAAAATTAAAATTAAAATTAAAATTAAAATTAAAATTAAAATTAAAATTAAAATTAAAATTAAAATTAAAATTAAAATTAAAATTAAAATTAAAATTAAAATTAAAATTAAAATTAAAATTAAAATTAAAATTAAAATTAAAATTAAAATTAAAATTAAAATTAAAATTAAAATTAAAATTAAAATTAAAATTAAAATTAAAATTAAAATTAAAATTAAAATTAAAATTAAAATTAAAATTAAAATTAAAATTAAAATTAAAATTAAAATTAAAATTAAAATTAAAATTAAAATTAAAATTAAAATTAAAATTAAAATTAAAATTAAAATTAAAATTAAAATTAAAATTAAAATTAAAATTAAAATTAAAATTAAAATTAAAATTAAAATTAAAATTAAAATTAAAATTAAAATTAAAATTAAAATTAAAATTAAAATTAAAATTAAAATTAAAATTAAAATTAAAATTAAAATTAAAATTAAAATTAAAATTAAAATTAAAATTAAAATTAAAATTAAAATTAAAATTAAAATTAAAATTAAAATTAAAATTAAAATAAAATTAAAATTAAAATTAAAATTAAAATTAAAATTAAAATTAAAATTAAAATTAAAATTAAAATTAAAATTAAAATTAAAATTAAAATTAAAATTAAAATTAAAATTAAAATTAAAATTAAAATTAAAATTAAAATTAAAATTAAAATTAAAATTAAAATTAAAATTAAAATTAAAATTAAAATTAAAATTAAAATTAAAATTAAAATTAAAATTAAAATTAAAATTAAAATTAAAATTAAAATTAAAATTAAAATTAAAATTAAAATTAAAATTAAAATTAAAATTAAAATTAAAATAAAATTAAAATTAAAATTAAAATTAAAATTAAAATTAAAATTAAAATTAAAATTAAAATTAAAATTAAAATTAAAATTAAAATTAAAATTAAAATTAAAATTAAAATTAAAATTAAAATTAAAATTAAAATTAAAATTAAAATTAAAATTAAAATTAAAATTAAAATTAAAATTAAAATTAAAATTAAAATTAAAATTAAAATTAAAATTAAAATTAAAATTAAAATTAAAATTAAAATTAAAATTAAAATTAAAATTAAAATTAAAATTAAAATTAAAAATAAAAATTAAAATTAAAATTAAAATTAAAATTAAAATTAAAATAAAAATTAAAATAAAAATTAAAATAAAAATTAAAATAAAAATTAAAATTAAAATTAAAATTAAAATTAAAATTAAAATTAAAATTAAAATTAAAATTAAAATTAAAATTAAAATTAAAATTAAAATTAAAATTAAAATTAAAATTAAAATTAAAATTAAAATTAAAATTAAAATTAAAATTAAAATTAAAATTAAAATTAAAATTAAAATTAAAATTAAAATTAAAATTAAAATTAAAATTAAAATTAAAATTAAAATTAAAATTAAAATTAAAATTAAAATTAAAATTAAAATTAAAATTAAAATTAAAATTAAAATTAAAATTAAAATTAAAATTAAAATTAAAATTAAAATTAAAATTAAAATTAAAATTAAAATTAAAATTAAAATTAAAATTAAAATTAAAATTAAAATTAAAATTAAAATTAAAATTAAAATTAAAATTAAAATTAAAATTAAAATTAAAATTAAAATTAAAATTAAAATTAAAATTAAAATTAAAATTAAAATTAAAATTAAAATTAAAATTAAAATTAAAATTAAAATTAAAATTAAAATTAAAATTAAAATTAAAATTAAAATTAAAATTAAAATTAAAATTAAAATTAAAATTAAAATTAAAATTAAAATTAAAATTAAAATTAAAATTAAAATTAAAATTAAAATTAAAATTAAAATTAAAATTAAAATTAAAATTAAAATTAAAATTAAAATTAAAATTAAAATTAAAATTAAAATTAAAATTAAAATTAAATTAAAATTAAAATTAAAATTAAAATTAAAATTAAAATTAAAATTAAAATTAAAATTAAAATTAAAATTAAAATTAAAATTAAAATTAAAATTAAAATTAAAATTAAAATTAAAATTAAAATTAAAATTAAAATTAAAATTAAAATTAAAATTAAAATTAAAATTAAAATTAAAATTAAAATTAAAATTAAAATTAAAATTAAAATTAAAATTAAAATTAAAATTAAAATTAAAATTAAAATTAAAATTAAAATTAAAATTAAAATTAAAATTAAAATTAAAATTAAAATTAAAATTAAAATTAAAATTAAAATTAAAATTAAAATTAAAATTAAAATTAAAATTAAAATTAAAATTAAAATTAAAATTAAAATTAAAATTAAAATTAAAATTAAAATTAAAATTAAAATTAAAATTAAAATTAAAATTAAAATTAAAATTAAAATTAAAATTAAAATTAAAATTAAAATTAAAATTAAAATTAAAATTAAAATTAAAATTAAAATTAAAATTAAAATTAAAATTAAAATTAAAATTAAAATTAAAATTAAAATTAAAATTAAAATTAAAATTAAAATTAAAATTAAAATTAAAATTAAAATTAAAATTAAAATTAAAATTAAAATTAAAATTAAAATTAAAATTAAAATTAAAATTAAAATTAAAATTAAAATTAAAATTAAAATTAAAATTAAAATTAAAATTAAAATTAAAATTAAAATTAAAATTAAAATTAAAATTAAAATTAAAATTAAAATTAAAATTAAAATTAAAATTAAAATTAAAATTAAAATTAAAATTAAAATTAAAATTAAAATTAAAATTAAAATTAAAATTAAAATTAAAATTAAAATTAAAATTAAAATTAAAATTAAAATTAAAATTAAAATTAAAATTAAAATTAAAATTAAAATTAAAATTAAAATTAAAATTAAAATTAAAATTAAAATTAAAATTAAAATTAAAATTAAAATTAAAATTAAAATTAAAATTAAAATTAAAATTAAAATTAAAATTAAAATTAAAATTAAAATTAAAATTAAAATTAAAATTAAAATTAAAATTAAAATTAAAATTAAAATTAAAATTAAAATTAAAATTAAAATTAAAATTAAAATTAAAATTAAAATTAAAATTAAAATTAAAATTAAAATTAAAATTAAAATTAAAATTAAAATTAAAATTAAAATTAAAATTAAAATTAAAATTAAAATTAAAATTAAAATTAAAATTAAAATTAAAATTAAAATTAAAATTAAAATTAAAATTAAAATTAAAATTAAAATTAAAATTAAAATTAAAATTAAAATTAAAATTAAAATTAAAATTAAAATTAAAATTAAAATTAAAATTAAAATTAAAATTAAAATTAAAATTAAAATTAAAATTAAAATTAAAATTAAAATTAAAATTAAAATTAAAATTAAAATTAAAATTAAAATTAAAATTAAAATTAAAATTAAAATTAAAATTAAAATTAAAATTAAAATTAAAATTAAAATTAAAATTAAAATTAAAATTAAAATTAAAATTAAAATTAAAATTAAAATTAAAATTAAAATTAAAATTAAAATTAAAATTAAAATTAAAATTAAAATTAAAATTAAAATTAAAATTAAAATTAAAATTAAAATTAAAATTAAAATTAAAATTAAAATTAAAATTAAAATTAAAATTAAAATTAAAATTAAAATTAAAATTAA